>JAWQUT010000021.1:2455041-2471710 GCA_033807755.1 Ellobium chinense | reverse complement strand
CTCTCTCTCTCTCTCTCTCTCTCTCTCTCTCTCTGTGTGAGTGTCTGTCTATCTGACTGTCCGTGCGTGCGTCCGTGCGTGCGTATGAGGATTGGGGTGGGGGAGGAGAGACTGATTAGAAGCTAACAATGAGAAGGAAGAGAAAAGCGAAGGAATGACAAAAATGAACAAGGTAATACGAGCAATGGTAGCGGATATTAATACATTATTTTAGCCTTTTTTTCACATGTATTATTGATGCCGTCTGCACTAAAGATGTGCAGTTTTTGAGGAAATGACGCAAGAACGTTCTTAAATCATTTGGGAACATTAACACAAATGTTGCACTCACGAGATAGTGCCAAAGAAAACCACACCAATGAAACATCACAAATGCCTTCCCTAGTGTCATCTCAAGCAGCAACTTGGCAAATGACCACTTGGCGTAACGTTTGTTTCATTCGTATAGGTCTGTCTTTTTGTAAGTCTTCCATATCGGAATTGTACTGTTACATATCTCAGTGCTCAGCAACTTAATTTTGGTTATATGCACGGAAAATATGCGTTTACTATGAAGAGCCAGACTCGATTTTGCTGTAAAAGAGTGTACGTTTGTCAGCGCTTTAGCAAAGATAAGAGGGTAGGGAAAGTATTAAGATACAGCGAAATCTAAGCTTCAGGACTGACATACAACCATTTCTGGCTAGAACTGACCGATGCATTGAAAAATGGCATCCTAATCCTTTGGCAGAACACCATATTTTTAGAAGAGTTTGCAATGTTGTTTACAGTCATTTCTTTGCATTTTTCATCAGTTCTAAATGTCTTTATAAAATTTTGATCGGATGGATATTTGCTATTCTCTTTTGACTTTCTCAGAGTCTAAGATAGCTGTACCATTATATCGCAATCGTAGCCGCAATCACTTTTGAAAAATATTTAGACCTTGACGAAAGAAAAAAAAAACAACCTTAGAGGCCAAACTTTAACTGACAAATTGCTCATTTATGGCGCATATGAAAATAAATACCGTTCTTTTTGTTCTCGAGCAAACAGTCTGAGAGGGTTGATAAGCTGAGCTATAACTTTCATTCCAAGAAATAAAGACCCAGCCTAACTTCCTGATTTCTTTTCAGTGCCTACGTTGTATTCTTACAGTACTAATATAGAAGCCTATATATAAGGTAACTGCGATAGGCACGGTCTTTGTTTCCTCGTAAGCTTTTAAAGTTTCATCCAAAGGAAGTAGACTATGTTTGATCATCAACTTAGATACAAGTAAATTAATGATATAGAATCTTGATGTGTATGTATTGTATTTTGGTGTCAGATGAGAGGGGAGGGGAGGGAGAATATCAGTCAAGCGCAGATAGGAAGATCATTTTTGAGAGGGTAAATAGATCTGTAAATCGAAGTCGTATTAGGAGGTACTAAAATAGTAATGCTTATAGTTTGTTGAGCGTCGATTACCACTAATATCGTAATGAAGCATGCGTTTTGACACTACCATAGACAAATTGTATAGAGTATTAATGAATTAAATTTCATAAACCACATGATCATTCTAGAGAATATGTGTTTGTTGGTTGTTTTTTTAATATTTTCGGAATATCCATCACGAGATAACAATACGTTGTTCTTTTTTCACTGATTCAACTGTTATTAGCTTGACCACCTGTTATCAAGCACGATAGTGAGCGTTATATAATTATTATTAATTCGTTATTATGAAATTAAGATTTTCTTGTTGTTTTATTGCTATTTTACTTCATGTGACATTATTTATCTCATAATATATTATTTTCATAAAAGGTATACTATACATTGCCCTTTTTTTTTTTTTTTTTTGCTTTTCTAAGGTGCATGATCTGAAAAGGAAGCTTCCAAGGTGAGCGAGAACTTCAGAAAGAGCTTAATTGGACTAATAATACATCAGAACGTTTCTGTGCAATGCGCCATCATTAGATATATATGTGTGGTTGTGCTCACTGTTTTCGTCACTACATTAATGTCCAGTCAAGGAGTGATAATTTGACATTCTGTGACAATACATCTGAAAAGCATAACATTAACAGTCTGTACTTTGATTTGCATTGTTGTTGCTGCTGTTCTTGATGCTGCTATTGCTGTTGCTGCTGCTGCCGCTGATGCTGTTACTGCTACTTTTGCATTTACCACTTTGGTAATGACGATGCTGGTGGCGGTGGGAATACACCGTAGGGTAATTTTGCTGCTGGTGGTAGTACGTGTAGTAGTTAGTAGTATCGTTACTGCTGCAATTTTTGTTAGATGTTGTTGTTGTTGTTGTTGTTGTTAATGTTGTTGTTGTTGTTGTTGTTAATGTTGTTGTTGTTGTTGTTGTTAATGTTGTTGTGGTGATGATGCTGCTGTTGATGCATCGGTTGTGGTAGATGATAATATTTACTTGTCTTGCTGCTGTCCTTTTTTAATTTTAATACTGTGAAATAGCTGGGTGGGCAATATTTGGATATAAGACCTATTAATTATTTGTATTGTTGGTTTTGTTGTCTTTGTCTTTGTTGTTGTTGTTGTTGTTGTTGTTGTTGTTGTTCTTCTTCTTCTTCTTCTTCTTCTTCTTCTTCTTCTTCTTCTTCTTCTTCTTCTTCTTCTTCTTCTCCTCCTTGTTCTTCTTCTTCTTCTTCTTCTTCTTCTTCTTCTTCTTCTTCTTCTTCTTCTTCTTCTCGCTGCTGCTGCTGTTGTTGTATTATTATCATTATTATTATGACTTGTCTTATTTTCATTATTGGGCGTCATTCTATTGTCCCTTCTCGTAATATCATTGCTTTGTTTTTTCTCCATGAACAGATGGCCTACACCCTACAGAGGACACTGGCGTGGCTGCTGTTGATTGTCGTTCTAAAGCTCTCACCAGTCGTAGGCAGTGAAAAGGTCAGATCGTTCGACGGAGAGTGCAAAATCTACGACTACGTCACCGACTTTGCCGTGAAGAAAGTGGACGAGAGCCGATACAGACTCGAAAGCGCTTTCTGTCAGGCACTTCCTGAGTCCCACCTGGGTCATCCTACTCAGTGTGTTCATGTTCCACGGAGAGTATACAGGTACGAGGTTGTGATAGCAATAACAATAACATTACTTTATTAATTTAGCTCAGACAACATCCAATTATAAATGAGCAGTACAACAATTATGGTCTTCACAATCAGTTCATTCGCTCATTCATCAAAACTACTCTTCCATCAGCGTGGCCTAATGGTTACGGCGTTGGACTCAAGATCTAAAGGTCCTGAGTTCGATTCCCGACCATGGCCATGTTGTAAGTGCCTTGGGAAAGCATTTCATTCACATTTTCCTCAGTCCACCCGTCTGTAAAATGGGTACCTGGCTATAGGCAGTGGAAGATATTGTCAGNCTCTCTCTCTCTCTCTCTCTCTCTCTCTCTCTCTCTCTCTCTCTCTCTCTCTCTCTCTCTCGGCCGCTTATGGAGAAGTAATAAACTAGTAATCTATATTTTAAAAAAAACAAGTTCAAATTTGTGACATCGAGAACGCCGCGAAAGTGCCGTAGAATAGTCACAAAAGACATGTTGTTAAATGTTGCTGCGCCTTTTGGATGTTCAACGACTGACTGGACCATGGTAAAACTTCAAAGAAAGCAATAATTTGTGATGATTTCTACCCATGATTCTGCTTTTGAACATCACTGAGCAGCGCTCAGCACCAGAGCTTATGAAGAAAAAAATCATGTTTTTTACTTGAATCTGGTTTAATTTATGGAAACGGGAGAGTCGCATCATTCTTCAATTAGAGATCTGAATTAAATCCATTTTTATGGATTCAACCTGGCAATTTAGTCACCACAGTCCCGTTCAAGAAATGAGATACCTACTAGTCTGTAAAGCTCCTATCCAGTTTGAAATCCTTTACTCAAGAATTTTTTCTATCCGATGTGAAGCATACTTTTAAATTTAGATTATTGAAGTATCCCATCATACCTGAACATTCTTTGTATACCCTGCACAGTCTGTTAACCTTCACTGTACAATATTGAGGGTCATACCTACCCCAACCATGATTTGAGGCGCTGTTATTCATTACGTCTAAAGCGTATTTGTTTTCTGTAGTTATGTCATCACCCAGTAGATAGAAAATTCTCTTTCTCGGAGAGCGAGGCAACAGAAGATCTTCAGAGAAGGATACCCCCTCTAAGAAATGTTTCGACCCTTTAACTTCCTAGCATCGAAAGAAACATGACAAATCTGCTCATCTCCAATCTCACTCTAGGACGCACGAAAATTGGAATGAGTGTCCAGCCGGATTTTTCCTTCAGAGCAACTACCAGTTTGCCATGCGCTGCTGTAAACCCGCTGACCAACCGTATACCGTCTCCGAGTGTTATGACCAAACCAGCCCGCCCACCTTTGAGGTCCACTGCCCGGCGGGATTCATTCTGGCAAAGACTCGTGACTCGATATGCAGCCACAACGTTTGTACCACTGCCGTGAGCTGCTGCAAGATGGATGATGGTAACTCACTCCCCCTCATGTCATGACGTTGCTGAAACTAAAACTTGTGTCCTTTCTCTACTGTCAAAAACCTATCTCTTTCTGTTTCTTATAAGAATAAGAGTGGCGGTCCATGAAAATCTGTCGGAAGTCACAAATTACGTTTTTGCTCTAGGTTTCTACGGCTGTCTTCGTCTCATTGATAATTTCCATTTTTCCAAAGACCTCACACAGAGTAACAAACAGCCGTGCCCTCTTTCTCGTCCAGCAGACATTACATTAATAACGTTTTTTGTTTTTTCTTTCGCCCATCTCATTGCAGAATCACACCCTGTTCTGTCGCTAGAAAAGGCGAAGATTCGAGTGATGGATGATACGCAAGTACCTCTCAGCCTCTTGGCTCACTTTCTAGGCTACGGATGGTGCGGAGGATGCAACGGCTGTTACGTAGGGGAAAGCATGAAGTTTTCACAGGAAGGTTGGCAAGGCGACGAGTCTGGAACCTGCCATGGCTTCAAATCGAATAACAGACTAAACATAACTTACTCTGATTGGAAGCTTTTGCCACTAGAACCTGTGTACTCGGAGGTTGAGAACACCGATCTGACGCCACGTGTTATTCTGACAGGAGAAATTATAAACAATGACACCCATTCCAACACATTCACTGTCGGACAGGAACTGACGCGTACACATACAGTCACACATACCAAAATGTCATCTATCACACTGTCACGCGGTGCGGAATTCCACATTTCGTATGTACCCATATTCATAGACGGTATCGAGGTAAGCGCTACTTATCGTTTCGGCTATGAGACCACGGAGGAGGAGGTGAGAGAAACAGAGAAAGGTACAAGTTCCACCATATCCTATGGCTCGGAAATAACACTGGATCCATGCACTGCGGTTGAGTACAGGATTTTCTTAGCATCTTCCAAGGCAACGCAGTATTATAATGCAACACTTCAGGTCTCTTATGCTGCCGAGCTCAATGGTTTTCTCCGTTACGGAGGAGGACGTGGTGGACGTCTTGCCAATTTTCATTACAAGTAAGTACATTGCAACCTATCGGGAAATTCTGCTAAAGCCATACCTTAAGACAGGATAAAAAGAGGGGGACTGCTGAAAGGCCAATAAACAAAGTTTTAAAATTTCTGAATTGGTGTGACTGCCTTATTTTTTCTATTTAAATCCAAGTCAATAACATTTGAACCAAAGACTGTTTACTGTCAGTGGTGGCTTGTGACCCCCAAAATTACCTGTGCAACCCTCCCCCGACCCCCAAACTACTCCCCATCTTCAAAGAACACACACCTGAATCAAGAATTCTGTCAGATCCACTGCTTTCGTTCTAAACAGCTATAACAAAGATAATATGCTGTGTTATGAGGATAATAAGAAGTTAAAAGAGGAAAGAACCACAATGAACAAAACGTCTCACTGCGTTTTGCTGGGTCTCTGTTTTTTTAAATCGGTTATAATTTCTTTATGTTCTGAGCCAAAGTTTACCCAGCACTGCACGAGTTGTACCTAATGACGAGCGACCATTGGTTTAACATCCGAGAGTACTTTGGTGCATTTTTTTTTCATTTTAAACTATGTCAGCAACATGGAATTCCAGTGCATAGATACTTGCAAGTATTCTCCAGGTTTGTTCTTAGCAAAACCGTTGATACCACTGGGTTTGTTTCACATGAGTAAAACCACAAATAAAACAACCAGCACTTTTTACTATCCTCAGAGTTATTAGTGGGTAATTTAGTTACCCATACTCTTCATTGTGAAAATGTGTAGTAGGCATTTGTGAAGATTGTTTCCTCTACATGTAGTCCAGCGAATTATCGAAAATTTCACCGAGGCATGTGGGTAACTAATTGCACTTTAATTTATATATTAAAGTAGAGGGCGTGGGTAATTTAATGTTCCACGATGATCTCCAGTAGTAGCTAATAATTGACCTTTCTCAACAGATACCGTGGCAGTCGTAGAGAACCCCAGATGAAATATAAATTTGGAAATGATAAGCTGTCACTTCATGACGACCTCAGGCAACAAGTAAGAGATGGGAAAATTCCCTGGGAGTGGAAAAACATGATTGACAGATACCCACTGGCTCCTACAATCATTGATATGCTCGCAGACCACTCCCGGCACGAGTACCATTTGTCGGGCAGGTTCGAAGAGGTAGCTGGCCACACTGCGAGGATTCTGTTCCAACGGAAGGCACCACCAGCTGGCTGTGTTAAACCCACTGCCATGCCTCCAACAGAAATGAAATGGGACAACCTGTATCTCAGAACGATCAACATGGGAAACGGCGCATACTCAGACAGTGCGGACGAAGAAGTCGAAAATTTGCTTGGACCTTTTGCCCCAGAAACCGAGGAGTCGCCCGAAGAGCCAGATCAGCTGTTTTACTTGAAGGCAGATGGTACGAGAAATCCTGACTTCCATTTTGGAGCATTCATGGTGGCCTTGGGGGAGGACAAGTTAATGGCTAGTGGGCGGAAGTCATTTGGTGCGCGTTTGATGCCATATACCATTCTTACACACCTAATCCCAATACTGATGGCTACTTATCGTCTCCGTAATTTGGTGCCAATGACCAGGTTCTTGTGAAAACGAAATGATAAGCACATTCCAATTCGAATCTGTCCTACTGTATTCACTGACACCTGCTCTTCTACTTAACTGTGAAATTTCCCTCCATTAAAAATGAAGAAATGAAGGAAATAATTCGGTCATGCTAGAAATGCCTCGGAAATGGTCTGATTTTGTCCTTCCGTATCCCCCCCCTCCCCCCAGTATTCTTGGAAGCGCTGAGGCCTGATTAGAGATTTTTTTATCTAGCTACTTCAAGGGCGATTTTAAGGGCAAAGAATGTCTAGGTGCACGAATTTTTTTTTTTTTGCTTCCTGATGTATAGGCCTTGCAGCCAGTCAAACTAAGGCTAATGTCGTGGACTAGGAACTACGCAGTCAGGCTCTGAAAATGAATGTCATTCGGTATCCAATTTTCATTTGTTGCGGGAATCCAGAATAAAATCTTTCTTTACACAAAAAAGACATTGATTTTATGGGCAAAAAGCCAATAACTATAGATGAATTTGAGTTTTTCTGAAGCATGCGAGATGAATCAAAACAGAAGAAGGGAGGATTACTCAATTTTGACTTTGCACGAAAATTTGCTAAAATCAGCATCTAAGGTCTTTTCGTTGAGAATCTCCTGGTTACCTTATTATGTTACTAGAATCAGTTTTGAGAATCTGAAGTACATTGAACGTTACAACACATCCACAATGATAATTTTATTCCAATACATGTAACAGGTTCTGTATACTGATATTTTTTAAACAAATATTATACCTGCTCTTATTAGTAGTGATGATGATGATGATGGTAACGACCACGAAACTTCGAACATTTAAACTTTCTTTACTTTTTCTATTTGTCACTCATACCTATACGTAGTTTTACCAGTTCATTGTGTGTCTTAGAATAATTTTTATGTCTGACGAAGATCTTTTGAGATCGAAAATTTGCGCCATTAAATTAACTTTATTTATCTGTGAAATTCTACCTTTTTACGTCTGTTTTAAAGCTCTAAATTTTAACATTCTTAAATGATAACGACGATGAAGACGATTTCTCCTGCTACCGCTGACAATGGAATCCATGTAATCCATAAATATTGCATGAACATACATTTAATTGTATATTCTGTGTGTTTTGCATTACGCAGATTAACTATCTGTTTTACATTTTGCAGCTAAGCTTTATGATTTTATTATACAGTATTTTGCTTTGATTTTTAGTTTTTATCAAATGATGGCTTTGATGACAAAACCAACTGTGATATTTTTTTCCAGTATGAATACTCTGTGCTTCCTGAGCTCATCAATTTCATATTTCTTTACTTTCTTTTTATGTGGCGTCGCTGGAAAAAGTCAGTTATCTGGGGTTTTTTTCCCTAGAAAATTATAGTTAACTCTATGTAGTGAATGGTATTTTATAGTTTCAGTAATAGAACTCTCTTACGTGAAGATCGAGGCATCAGAGGATCTTCAGTGGAAGACTCCCTTATCTAACAAGTGTTTCGGCGCTTTATTTTCCTAGCACTCAAAAGGAGCTGGACCACACATGGATCATGACTCTCAAGTGTCCCTCTGTTGACTTTTAAGTTTCGCCTCGGGAGGGATTTGAACCGCAACCTCCAGTCTCTGAATTTCTTGCTTCATATCCTCTTTGCTACTGTGTAATAATAATGAACGTTGCAATTTAGGTACTGTATATTTAAACTTACTGCGCAGTCAGCAGTTCGCTGCATTTTTCGAAGGAACCAACCATGTCGCCATACAGAGTCTAGTGTAGTTCAGTACCTCTGACTCCTGGAAAAGTTTCAACATGAAGTACAGTATTCTTTCTTTTTTTTTTTTAAAATGGAAAATGTCGTTTATCTGTAGTCTATGTGGTGAATCGTCTTCATTTAGACCACAAGCAAATTACAAAATAATAAACTATATATTTAAGTTGATTTAATTTCACATACATATATCGTGTAGATGAAATTTAGAATAGAATATATCCAAGCCTATCCAATTATCATACATGTGCACTTGTAGGTATGAAGATGCCAATGTTTTTTGCACTGTTGGCTATATAAGATTTTACACCTTTCATTAATTTATCCAGGGATCCCAGTCCAAAATACTTCCCAAATATGTTGTTTAGCTTTTCCTCCAAATTTTGACACAAAGAAAAATGTCCCTAAACCAATTAGATTTTGAGAACTTAGGCAGTGGATCAGGCTACCAAATAATTGAGGCCTTTTCCTCAGTAAACAGGGTAACATTGCCCACCTAGCAACAACCACAAATTTTATACTTGAGTGGCTAAACCTCACCCATTCTGGGAAGGCACCACCGTCCGGGGACCGGGATTTGCTCTTGCCTCTTGAGTTATTCCCCTTCCGTGAACAGCAGCCTCTTGTGGCAAAAATGATGACGTCACTGAAGTTCCAGCAATTACAGATACCTCTATCTGACAATGTATTATTCAGTTTTCAATGGTTTTAGTTATATCCAAATTAAAAAGTAGAGTTTGACCATGTAAGCCAGGGAAAGTATTCGCCTTTTTATTGCCTCAGCATGATTTTGTTTGACACAGCTGCCGTTTACAGAGGAATTAAAAGATTCATACTAATATGTTATCACCCGTCCGCAGTGCACTGGCTAGACTGCTTGACCGTGCGGATAGAATGTATTTGATGTAAGCTTATGGCCGCTACGCGCTCAGTGGATGTAAGAATTCGAACTTTAAATAACGTACCCTATATGTTATCTGGGGCAAGCAGAGGCATTATATCGTGTTGACAGACACTGTTTTATTGGAATAATAGGGTATCGTAATATGCGTTTACATGGTCTGTAGAACGATGCAATTTTCCATTAAGTCTTTCAACTGCACTAAAAACGGTCTGAATAATCCATGTATAAAGAGAAAGCAATTTTTTTTTTCAAAGTTTCAAAAGCTAGTACTTTTTTTTANTCCCCCCCCGTATTCTTGGAAGCACTGAGGCCTGATTAGAGATTTTTTTTATCTATCTTCTTCAGTGGCGATTTTAAGGGCAAAGAGTGTCTAGGTGCACGAATTTTTTTTCCTCCTGATGTATAGGCCTTGCAGCCAGTCAAACTAAGGCTAATGTCGTGGACTAGGAACTAGGCAGTCAGGCTCTGAAAATGAATAATGTCACTGGGTATCCAATTTTCATTTGTTGCGGGAATCCAGAATAAAGTATTTCTTTACACAAAAAAAACATTGATTTTATGGGCAAAAAGCCGATAAATATGGATGAATTTGAGTTTCTGTGAAACATGCGAGATGAATCAAAACAGACGAAGGAAGAATTACTCAATTTTGACTTCGCACGAAAATTTGCTAAAATCAACAACTAAGATCTTTTCGTTGAGAATCTCCTGTTTACCTTATTAAATTACTAGAATCAGTTTTGAGAATCTGAAGTACATTGAAAGTTACAACACATCCACAATGGTAATTTTATTCCAATACATGTAACAGGTTCTGTATACTGATATTTTTTTTAAAACAAATGTTATACCTGCTCTTATCAGTGGTGGTGATGATGATGATAACGACGACGAAATTTTGAACATTTAAACTTCCTTTACTTTTTCTATTCGTCACTCATACCTATACGTAGTTTTACCAGTTCATTGTGTGTCTTAATAATTCTTATGCCTGACGAAGATCTTTTGAGATCGAAAATTTGTACGTCTGTTTTAAAGTTCTAAATTTTAAAATTCTTAAATGATAACGACGATGAAGACTATTTCTCCTGCTACCGCTGACAATGGAATCCATGTAATCCATAAATATTGCATGAACATAATATCTACATTTAATTGTATATCCTGTGTGTTTTATATTACGCAGATTAACTATCTGTTTTACATTTTGCAGCTGAGCTTTATGATTTTATTATACAGTATTTTGCTTTCATTTTTAGTTTTTGTCAAATGATGGCTGTGATGACAACATCAACTGTGATATTTTTTTTAGTAAGAATACTCTTTGCTTCTTGAGCTCATTTTCATAAGCGTATTTCTTTACTTTCTTTTTATGTGGCGTCGCTGGAAAAAGTCAGTTATCTGGGTTTTTTCCCCTAGGAAATTATAGTTAACTCTATATATATATATGTAGTGAATGGGATTTTATAGTTTCAGTAATAGAACTCTCTTACTTGGAGACCGAGACATCAGAGGATCTTCAGTGGAAGAATCCCTTATCTAACAAGTGTTTCGGCGCTTTATTTTCCTAGCACTCAAAAGGAGCTGGACCACACATGGATCATGACTCCCAAGTGTCCCTCTGTTAACTTTTTGGTTTCGCCTCGGGAGGGATTTGAACCCGCAACCTCCAGTCTCTGAATTTCTTGCTTCATATCCTCTTTGCATGCCACTGTGTAAGCGTAATTAAAGTTGCATTTTAGGTATACTGTATTAAAATTTACTGTGCAACAGTCCACAGTTCGCTGCATTTTTCGAAGGAACCAACCCTGGTCGCCATATACAGAGGCTAATGTAGTTCAATACTTCTGACTCCTGGAAAAGTTTCAACATCAAGTACAGTATTCTTTCTTTTTCTTAAATGGAAAATGCCGTTATCTGTATGTGGTGAATCGTCTTCAGTTAGACCACAAAAAAAAAACAAAATAATGAACTATATGTAAGTTGATTTAATTTCACATATATATATCGTGTAGATGAAAATTAGAATATATCCAAGCCTATACAATTGTCATACATGTGCACTTGTAAGTATGAAGATGCCATTGTTTTATTGCACTGTTGGCTATATAAGATATTACACCTTTCATTAATTTATCCAGGGATCCCAGTCCAAAATACTTCCCAAATATGTTGTTTAGCTTTTCCTCTAAATTTTGACACCAAGAAAAATGCCCCTAAACCAATTAGATTTTGAGAACTTAGGCAGTGGATCAGGCTACCAAATAATTGAGGCCTTTTCCTCAGTAAACAGGGTAACATTGCCCACCGAGCAACAACCACAAATTTTATACTTGAGTGGCTAAACCTCACCCATTCTGAGTCTACAAATGTATTTGCACCTATCTAAGGGGACCGGGATTTGCTCTTGCGTCTTGAGTTATTCCCCTTCCGTGAACAGCAGCCTCTTGTGGCAAAAATGATGACGTCACTGAAGTTCCAGCAATTACAGATACCTCTATCTGACAATGTATTATTCAGTTTTCAATGGTTTTAGTTATATCCAAATTAAAAAGTAGAGTTTGACCATGTAAGCCAGGGAAAGTATTCGCCTTTTTATTGCCTCAGCATGATTTTGTTTGACACAGCTGCCGTTTACAGAGGAATTAAAAGATTCATACTAATATGTTATCACCCGTCCGCAGTGCACTGGCTAGACTGCTTGACCGTGCGGATAGAATGTATTTGATGTAAGCTTATGGCCGCTACGCGCTCAGTGGATGTAAGAATTCGAACTTTAAATAACGTACCCTATATGTTATCTGGGGCAAGCAGAGGCATTATATCGTGTTGACAGACACTGTTTTATTGGAATAATAGGGTATCGTAATATGCGTTTACATGGTCTGTAGAACGATGCAATTTTCCATTAAGTCTTTCAACTGCACTAAAAACGGTCTGAATAATCCATGTATAAAGAGAAAGCAATTTTTTTTTTCAAAGTTTCAAAAGCTAGTACTTTTTTTTATCAGGCTAACGTTTAACTAAAATGAATACTAGACAGCGAAATAAAAAGAAGAATAAGAAAATATACTGCAGATGTTGAGAATAGATAGGTAAGTGAAGGACGCGTGTGTGTAATTTACCAGAGGGTTATAAATCACACGTCTTTGTATTTATATGAATAAACTAGTTGACATGTCCCGGCGTTGCCCGGGAATGTGGAAGGTAAAGGGAAATTAAACTCTTATTACATCTACATGCATTCATACTTCCCTTTTTATAGCAATATCATTATGATCAGACCTAACGAGAAACATTGTCTCATAACGTCAAATTCGCAACCTTTGTCCCCCAACTTCTAGGCTTATCTGGCCAATAGATGACATGCATTGGCAGCGAGCAGCAATTATAAAGAAAAATGGAGCAACCGGTGGAGGTTTCCGAAGGCTTTGCTTACGACATAAACCAATATCAAAAATACACTTGAAGGTCACCCGGACTAACAAAACCGAGAAAAGGAGCCATCTTTCTGGCAAATGGAACTTGCAAACAAAATTTCACGCGACTCCGGGGAGAAATAGCCACGTGTAATGGCTATTCAAATTCCGAGTGCGTCCAGGATGAGTGGCAGCAACTTTGTACTTTGTTATGTCTCTCATAAAATTTTGTTAAGATGTTCTTGACTGATTATCAGTCTCTTACTCTGTCCTCTTAGTTTGTCTGATATTCTAGACACGCCCTTGGATGTGTTTGAGCGGTAGCTTAGAAAGCCTAGATTCGATCTCACGTAAGGCTATCGTTTGTTTTATTTTTAAACTGATGTAACTCTTCCCATCTTTTCCAATTACGTATCCCCTTTTCTCATATAAAATAGCTATGATTCAGTCTATCAATCGCTGGCTAACATCCTGGTATTCGGGGGACTGGACTGGACTGAACTGAACTGAACTTTCTTTCCAGACTGCAGTATATACAATAATGTGGAAAGTAAACGAAACGGCAATGCAAAATCGTTTAGGAGGGAGAAAGAAAATATAATTTAACAAGAAATATAGTTTAACAAAATTTTTTTTTAAAAGTAGGGTAGGGCGACAAGGTTTTGAAGACGGCTCAAAATGCCTCCATGATTTTTCTGATGAAACGAGACAGATTATGAATGCTTTAATTTTGGTTGTCACCGAATAGTAATTTTATTTTGAAGATGTTAGGATTGTTAGGAGACAAAAATCAGCGGCATTTTAACCAGAGCGGGATGTGCAACAGCGTTTTATGATCAAGAGGGGAGATAAGAACATAAATTAAAAGTTCATCATAATTATGCCCCTAACATGTCCCTTAAGGTCTTTGACACCTATTGTTTTTTCTTCTTTTGGCCCTATTAACATTTTGCGTTATTCTAAATATGCCACTGTGATTTGGGGAAATTTCTTCCATGGAGGTTAAAGTACTTCTTTTGCCCGATCTTTTAACGGGAAGAAAAAGGGGGGTCAACGCCCAAAATTTTTCACAAATGTCTTTTGAAAAAGATCACCTCAAATTCTGATTTGGTCCCCAAATTTCCATTTGGCTGGTTTTGACCGCGTGCGAATACATAGGTCTACACATTTTATTTTTTTATCTAGAAGGCTCAAATTGTACCTGAAGCTTTAAAATTGGATGCTTTATTTAGATCACAGGTCATTTTACACATTTCTACACCCTAACACTGGCTGGCAGGGCCCCAAAAAAGGGGGATTTTATATATTAGCGGAATAATTGGGTTGTACACTATGAGTGATTTGCCCTTCTAATAGGTGTCACAAACCTTAATCATAAGCCCCACCAGCCTAGACATGCAGCATTGAAGGTAATATTAGTAATAATCTTGTTTGTTTGCTGTTTTGTTTTTGTTGCGTGTGTTTTTTTTAATTAACGAGTGTGAACCAGTTGGCATCAGCTGTGGCTGTAGGTGACTTACCTCTGCGCCATGTTACAGTATGGCATATTCATGTAGGCGAGATCTGATAGGGATCATTGCCATTAGACCTAAACTTTGTCAATGGAAATTAATAATCCCGCTGAAAATAAAAGGAAGAAAAATTCACCACGGCCAGTGAGAATGGGATCGAAAGTGGAAAAAAAAAAAGTTTTGCAGCCGGGATATTAATACTAAATACACTAGGGTTACTTTTCATGTATAGAGGGGCATCTTAAACGAAACGGGAGGGATGTTAAGCGGTGGGATCTTAATAGGAAACTTCTGTCGTTCATGAAATAATGATTGTGGGTGCTTGCATGTTGTTTGCATGCTTGTATGAGCTCGCATTCTATGAAGACTAAGTTCTTTGAATCTTAGGGGTGCTGTTATTTATATTGCACACCATAGTCTTACTTGAGCAAATAAAGCACTACGGTTATCAAAATATTAGCATGTATGATGGTTGTCTTCATATTGTCCAGTGACATTATCTTTCTCAATCGAAAACAAATAGTATGTCGATCACTTTCAATGGTAAGCTCTGTAATCATGTAGAATAACATATCTGCCGTTTTTAGTTTTGTTTTGTTTTTTTTTTTTGCCCAGTAAGTTTCGGCGTTTTTTCCCCCTTCACACATTTGCATGTTCGAGTTGTCTTCGAAAATGATTTGACTGGGTTTTATCTCTGAATGTCTCATAGCATTCATAGTGTATTTTATACGTTTAGTTTGAATTGATAAAAGCTGTGATGTGATTAGAATGCATGCTTAATTGTTAGCAAAGGTAACAGAATTAACGATCTACAGCATTTTAACAACCAGTTTTCACAATTGCTTCTCGTCCACTAGATCATTCTTCATTAGTTAGCTCCAACAAAGCTCACTGATAGTGCTGTATTATTGTTATCAAATCTCATTTTGGAGAGTCAAAGAAGCAACAGCGAATGAAAGCTAACATAACAGAGCATATCAGCTATTCTTATTCCTCTGACAATGGAAGAGTAGAAAGCAGAGGCAATGATTGCTGGCGTTGTGACTTGCAATGCTTAGATGAAGCGTGCGTAGGCCTACATAATTGAAACCGGTCTAATGATATCATCATAACATCATTGATGAATTCTAAAGTTGACCGTTTTGAGAAACCAATATTTAATCTCATATCTGTTGTGTAATTAAAAAAAGTTGTGTCATTTTGTTATCAAATCTCGTTTTGGAGAGTCCAAAAAAAAAAAAACCCAATTAAAGCTAACATAACAGACCATATCAGCTATTCCTATTCCACTGACAATGAGAAAGTAGAAGGCAGAAGCAATGATTGCTGGCGTTGTGATTTGCAATGCTCAGATGAAAGTGCATACATAATAACTAAGACTGGTCTATTGATAACATCATGACATCATTGATGAATTCTGAAATTGATAGTTTTGAGAAACCAATATTTAATCTCACATGGTGCACCTTAAACAACAGCCGTAGTAGTGGTGGTGATGATGATGATGATTATACGGTAGAGATGATGATGATGACAACGATAATGCTGATTTTATAACTTATATTGATAATAATATTGATAGTATACTCGTAGTTATGCTGTATAGTGTCTCATTCCAAAAGACCTCGAGAGATTTGTACATTAATAGGATAAATAGTTGAGGCCAATATTGATGTCCTCCCATTAATTTCTTCCTTTTTCCATCTCCACCATACATGCTGATGATGTGGATAATGACGACGATGACGATGATGACGACGACGACGAAGAGGATGATAATAATGAATAAGTAGAAAGGATGATAATGATGTTGGATTACATTAAAATACAAATAGCGATGATAATGCCGACATTAATATTGCAGATGATGACGTGTTACCGATGACCCGTGAGAGAGAGGAATATTTCAATTCTCTCTCTATCTCTGTCTCTTTCTTTCTCTTGCATTCTTTGTCTCTCATCTTCTTTGTTTTTACCCCTCCCTTCTTCTCTTCCCGTCCTCCACCCC
>JAWQUT010000021.1:2451524-2455019 GCA_033807755.1 Ellobium chinense | reverse complement strand
CACCAACCCTCTCGTCGAAACTTGAGAAGTAAGTATTTATTTTTTAAGGAAGGAAAGGGTCAGAATTTCTGTGACCCCTGCCCTCCTCTCTCTTCCCCACCCCCACGGAATTCCCAAATCCGCCTCTGCAGATGACAATAAGTACAGCATCACAGTTATTATTATATCTCAGTGTCTCATAACGAGTATCTCCGATTTTATTCGCTCTTACAAATATGTGCGATTGAATAAGCTTCTCAACAGATCTCCAAAACTTACTTGGAAATCTCTTCAACAAAAGCAATAGTTACAGATACCCAAATGATCATGAACACGACAAAAGACACCGTATCTATGTATCGACCAACAACTTTGTACTTGTTCACATACGGCTTTTCGTTGGGATCATCTCCAGGTAAAGGGGGAATAACTTTCACTTTTTCAGAAGGTCGTAATCTTTTGACCGCGTCCAGCAGTGATGGTTTCCCTTGTTTTTCGATGTCTTCTTCCGGTGAAATTTCTTCCTCTGGTTTAGGCCTGACGTTTGTTACTGGCGTGGTTGCTCTGTTCAACAGCCGTACTTTTCTGAAGATACCTTGGAATGTCTTTGTCGCTTTCTGTCGTTTGATTTCTCTCTGGAATGATACATGATATTGGAAGATATACAATACGTTTCTGCCCGGGCAGAAATGGACCAATATGGGCGGTCAAAAAATATGACTTAACAAAAGGCAGGATAGAACGACAGATTGCACAGTATATCATCATTGACAATAAACGTGTAATAAATTAAATGTATATGGTCTAGTTCACAGTTTCAAAATATTTTTTTTAAAGGGAAGCTCGAGAATGTTATTAAAGAAAACGAGTTTATTTCAGTAACTAATATTTTAACTGGCAGGCGTCTATACCAGTCATAAATGAATTTTTGGAGGTTTTTGAAGTATATTCCTTCACATTCCTCGAAAGAGTTCTTTTGTCTTATACACGTTGCTCTTATAGTAATATTTTGAAATGTATTTCGTTCGATTAGTTTTAATTGATAAACAAACGCTGTGCTCAACGGACAGGACAGCAACTCTGAACAAAGACAGCGTGTCTATCCATATTTCAAGCAACCCAGTTATTCCTTCCAACAGGATATCCGAAATGCATTAGGGACTCAAATGTGTGCTTTGCTTTAACTGAATTAGGCAGTCCTGCAGAGTAGCCACATAACTCCAGCGTGACTTACTTGTCTATTCAACTGCAGGGTTTACCCCTGTGTTTCCCAGATGCTACCCACATAAAGCCCACATAGTGCCTTCCCTCATGTTTCCCATCTGTTTCCCTCATTTGTCTTACCCATGTTTCACATATAAACAAACCTCACTTGGCTCCGTGTCACAGCCCCAGAAGCCCTTTTGAAGTCAATACTGACGTACTGTTGGGGATGTAATTTTATTTCAAGAGATAAACATGAGGCTTATTTTAAATATATAACATATATTTATCATTGTTCTTTAAATCTGACTTATCTGCTTTTCTAAGCATGCGTTCTGTCAACATCATCGAAACAATCTTGGTCTTACCTCTTCTCGATGATGCAGCCAAACGATAATGATAGCGTCGATAACGGTACAAACCGAGATGACAAGAAGCACGACCAAGTATATTGTCACTAGCGGGATAACGTCAGAGGACCTGTAGAAGAAAGAGTATGGTACTGGACAAGTGTGATTAGACTGACAGCCGCAACAGATGATCCACATGAGAAAACAAAAGACTATATTGAATCTTAAGAACTCAAAAATTCCGCATAATTATTTGTTGTGTTCCGAAGTCCGTTGTTTAATCTCAAAATTTACTCACAAATATTTCACAATCCCGATACAATAAATAGGTTCCACGAAAATCTGAGTTCGTAAGGCTTTAAGGTCCTACAGGACATTCCCATGACATTATAGTGCTATCTTCTGTAAGTGGAGAAGAGGTGCCGTTATGTAAGACAATCTTTTAAGTCTACTTTCCCGGACTTTACGATAACAGCTCATCTAAAGTACTAATTTATTTCTGCACTAATAACCAGGGTTGTTAAAAGTTACTTTTAAAAGTAACTGTTACAATTACTTTACTTTTCAGTTACTTACAGGTCTCAGTTTCTTGGCTATCCAAGAAACGAAACAAGCGTGCAAAAAGTCAGCTGGCATTGAATTAATACCTACTTTATTTGTGTTGAAGACTCAAAAGAGCAGCCTTTGTTCGCTTTGGTATCAATGGCCATTTAATTTAATACTTTTTTTTTCTTTAATCTGCTTCTTCACAAGCAAATTAATAATTTTCTGAAGTGCACAGCCTGTTTTAGAGAGAAATCATCAAAATACAATCGTGTGTATGTTAGTACAGTGACTTTCAGTCACACTGTTTGTATTTTATTATTATTCCAGTATCATCTTTATGATCCTTCAGTCGTGTGTGGTGTTAATTCGACCCCAGCAACCGTCTATTTCGCTTTACCAAGCGCATTGTGTTGAAAGCTTTCCCCCCTGTATACATTAGTGTGTGTGTGTGTGTGTGGGTTGTTGTTTTTTTTTCAGTGAAATTGTAAATCAATTAAATTTTAGGTTTGGGATTAGAGAATCAGAAAGGGTAATCAATTGGTCATTTTGTAACTTTGATCTTCTGTGACTTGAAATGATAGATTTAATTGTCCCTTCCCTCTTTCTCTTTTAGCTCAATGTCATGTTATCTTATATATGCCTGCCTGCCTTCCTTCCTTCCTTCCTTCCTTCCCTCCTTCCCTGCCTTCCACCTTCTTTCCATCTTTTGTTCAGTCATTCATTCATCGTCAATTAGATAAACTACAGCATCCAAACACAATAAGACCTCAATATCAACTACCGGTATGCTATGCGTTCCTCCTTACTAAGTATACAGTCCTAGTGCGTCGAATTTTCCCTTCTTTACCTTTCAAAATAAATCTTGATCCCAAGTTACAAAGTATATTTATAAAGTATAACCTCAATATGAACTATAATCTTGAATGTTCCCACTAGGCATAAAGCATTTTCCTTAAGAAATCGACCCTGTCACAACAGACTGGAGATAACATGTGATCATAAAACATACAGCTCGACGCCACTCGCATGTGTCGATCAGGCCAGTATCGCACTTAGCTTGACGGGATTGGTGGAAAGAACCACGTCACTGGATGGCGGATTCGCTTATCACTCGTGACGCAATAGGGGTGATGACATCTCTGTAATGAGTGCAGGCCAGGTGCGTTTGCTACCGGCGACCGCATCCTCTTAATAAATAAGTTGTATTTGTAAAACGAAGAGATAAAGCCTGACATCGGCGTATTCTGGCTTGCACGTTACAGTTACATTAACGTTCTTCAATCCTCACGTCTGGTTGATAAAAAACGTACAACATTTTGGGATCTGGTGTCTGTGTTCAAATTTCACAGCCATCCTACTCAGTCCTGCCCCACTTCCTCCCGACTAAACGCAGATAAGGTCGCCCGTCTTATCCCCA
>JAWQUT010000021.1:2444024-2446524 GCA_033807755.1 Ellobium chinense | reverse complement strand
TTTGTTCTCCCCGAAAATCCAAATCGGGCCGTCAAGCAAGCGCGTAACACACACACGCACACAAAAGTAACGAAAAAAGTAACGAGTAATTTTGTAATTAATTTTGTAATTGTTACACAAAAATTCGCTAACGAGTATTTTTTCGTTACTTAAGATGAAGCGTATAACGAGTAAGTAACTGTTACTCGAAAACTGTAACGAGTACTCGTAGCGGCGTTACTTTTTACTCGTTACAACAACCCTTCTAACAACCCAATATATCCTTTCAAAATAGAGCTTTCAATCTT
The DNA here is from genome assembly GCA_033807755.1 of Ellobium chinense. Taxonomy (NCBI): domain Eukaryota; kingdom Metazoa; phylum Mollusca; class Gastropoda; order Ellobiida; family Ellobiidae; genus Ellobium; species Ellobium chinense. The sequence continues at coordinate 2,446,237 of JAWQUT010000021.1, read as the reverse complement.
TTGATAAACGATCACATTTGTAAACCGGATTGAAGACTTTTTTTTCTGTAAAATAATAACTTCTTTGAACTTTTACTCTCTATCTATAGCTGGAGAGCTTAGGGGAAAAAAACATATTTTCAAACAGTCTTACAGGCATCAGACAGAAGGAGTTGAAAGAGTTGCACAGGTACAATTACATTTATAATGGGAAAGTATATTTGAATGTAATTATTTCCTTGATGATCTTATGGATTCTCATTTGTAAAGTAGGAAAATTTCAGCAGAATCCCAGGTCAGTTAGCCTACGTTAATTTCTGATTAACTCTGACTTTACAGCCTTGTACATTGTTGCCAACCAACCTACCTGGGCAGCATGTCACTAACAATGCTCACGAAGACAGACAAGGCTAGCAGGACGGTGATCCCATAGCTGATCTTCTCGCCACAGTCCACGGGAATAAGAAAGACCATGATGTTCAGGAAGGACAGAAGTACAATGGGCATGACGATGTTCATGATGAAAAACCCTGAGCGTCTTTTAAGGTTGAAAGATATCTGTTTAGGAGTAATAAATTAATACAGGATAAGTTGAAAGCTTAGTGCATTAACGATGGGACCTTTTACCATTGTAAGAATTACACGAACTGCATCCGTGCTGAATGCACTCTTTGTAGCGTCCGACATGAAGAGTCAATGCAATTCTTATGATGGTAAGAGATGCTCAATTAATGGAGTTTCTAAGTTTCGTTCTGAGGCCAATGCCCGCTCACGCAACTTCAGATTATTATTACCCAAGCAAGCCTTATCGTTTTCATATTTTCTCAACTTCTGGGAGTATACAGTGCCGCTGTCATTTGCAAGCCCTCATCACTACCATTCTTCCACTGTTTGTAGTTAAGTATCCAGTTTACAGAAGGGTGGATTGGGGAAATGAATGAGTTGCTTTCCGGAGGCACTTAAGATTGTGACCGCGTTCGGGAATCGAACCACAACCTCTAGATCTTCAGTTCAAAACCTCAACCATTCGACCACGCTGCTCCAGTATACCGGGTGATTCAAAATGATTACAAATGTTATTGATCATTTTAAAAAGTGGATCACCGTACTTCGCAACAAGCACTTAATCTAAGTAACAGGAGAAAGTGCTGTATGTATCTAGAAGTTTCACGGCTTGACCATTTCTGTTAGGATTATCTTGTTCTAGGATGTTACACATATGATATCTTAACACTTTTAACAAACCGAATAATGAACATAGCATAATGCGGTGAAACTTATAGTCTATCTATAGTGAGCTTAAAACATTAAGCTAACTGTTAAATGTTCTCCTATTCAGGTGCAAAGTGGCACATGCTGAATGATATTCATCAATTACAAGGTAATGAAATTTAAATGTTTGGTAGTTTTCAGTTTCATTCAGTTACCTTGTGTACTTGTAGTGGTGCTGTCGACGGTATAGTTACGAGATTGTGCATTCGTTGATGCAATGCACTCTTGTAAGATATATCCAAATTTCATCACTGACCATTGCTTTGTTTTTCATTTTCCTTTACCACAAAATGCTTGAAAGAAAGCCCAAAATATTAGATGTCCCTAGACTAGTTTCTTATCATTTCCCTACAGAATTTCATTGAAAATACGTATAAGGAGTAAAGTCAAGTATCCAACACTTCATGAAGTGATGATACTGTTGGTGTGCAATGCAACAGAAGTTAGGAATGTTTTTTTTTAAACCAACCAAAACCAGCACGCAGTTTTGTATGGATGTTTGTATCTTCCAAACATCCTTATTATTTTATAATCTTAATATTATATTTACTAGCCTGATCGTGATTGTTATCTGCCACAGTATTCATCAAACTGAACAAACAATGCACGTAATGTTACAGATGGCACAGCAATATATGGAAACGAACTTGCCATGTTTAATTCGGTACAGCTACTGACTGGAAAGCTTGAAATTTGAGAGTCTGCACATTAACACTAGGATCTTTTACCATCGTAAGAAATACATTGGTGCAACGGCACTGAATGCATCCATAGTAGTGCTCAACATCCAGATTTAATGTAATTCTTAAGATGGTAATGCGCGAGTTCTCGAATAATAAAACTGAATGTCTTCAGCGAATTAAACCAAGTATAAAACAAAACAAAAGGCTAAAAAAGTGTGTGTGTGTGTGTGTGTGTGTGTGTGTGTGTGTGTGTGTGTGTGTGTGTGTGTGTGTGTGTAT
>JAWQUT010000021.1:2439024-2441524 GCA_033807755.1 Ellobium chinense | reverse complement strand
TGTTGTTAGTGGTGGTGGTGGTGGTGGTGGAGGTGGTGATGTTATTTCACGATTGAGGTGCATTTCTTCTGATCGACGGCATTCTGAAGAAGACCTTCACATTTGTCACATTCAACCGCTCTCTTCTGTTCCGCAAACCGATGCCCTAACACACCTATAAATGCAGCACCAAACAGTTCACCTGTAATCGTCCTCAAATAAATCCCTATCCTCCAGCGTGTTAAGAAGGATCATCCGAGGTCGCCAGATCTGCTTAGGAGCTGGGTGAATGAGAGCAATGTAGTTATAGGTCGCCAGGTCCCAAGCCAATATCTTAAAAATAGAACGATGATAGTATACGATATACTTCATAGACAGCCAAAGTGTATACCAACTAACTGTTGCCCCATTCCCCCTGCCTAGTTTACCCCCATATTATCTGGCACCTTGTGATTTCTCTCTGTTTCTGAGTATGAGAGGAAAACTCCATGGATAAAAAAGAAAATTTAACCCTGCAGAGGCACAACAGGCGTTTGAAACTGAAATGTAGATCATGACCAATGTGAAATAGTGGTATACTTTTTTGCATAGAAATACTGTATTCAGAATACGATGTCATGGGCAGGTACATTCAAGACGTCAAAAACTTGATAAAGTAACATGTTATTGATGACAGCTAAAACTTAATATGTCTATTCATTTGCCACCGTTATGAGTCAGATACAGGCATGTCTGCACGGGAAGGTTGTGGGAGGCGTGAATCTTCGTTACTTAACTGGCTGTTCGATATGACAGAAGCGTACACTGCCGATAAATTAAACAAGGCAACGTTGGTCTACAGTCAGGAAACAGAATAATGTGTCAAAAGAAAGAAAGATTCTTATTTCAAAGTATTCTAATATAGTAAACTGTGTAGTTGTATACATTACCGATGGGTTAAGTTAGCTTTGTTCCAAACCTAGCATGAAACAGCTGACAATTACATATTTCTAATTTCCTTGTTCAATTATGAATTACCTCATCTTGCCACGAGACACCAAGGAAACCGTTGGTAATAAATTTCTGATTGATGTCATCCATCTCGACGATGGCTACGAGGTCAAACGCCACTGTGACATTGATTATCTGCAAATAAATATCATAAGATCAAGATTATCTGTTAGAGCAAGATTTTGTGTTCTGTTGACATTACCACTTTCACTGTCTGGAATCACACATAAAATCTTTAAATCAAAGCTAAAAACGTCAAAAAAAAACACAAAAATTTGAATCTTCATAAATGTAATAAGTTTCTAAGAAAGCGACAATATTGCATCAATAAACAAGTAAAGCGTGGCAAAAATGGTGTTTCTTCTATTTGATTTTCTATAAAACCATCATATCACAGAATCAAGAATTTTTTCCAGCATAAGGCAGTGAAGGGGTTAAGGAATTAAGCTCAGAACACAGGATACAAAGAACACAACAGAAGTAGTGCTTCACAATCGTGATGTTTCAACAACAGTTTGAGGCCAAATGTTATGTGATACTGACTATTTGTGAATAAATGTCATACAATCATGATTTTATTTTCTCTATAGAAGCACTGATCCATAAAAGTGATGTCCATATAATAATCATTGTATAACCCACATGTTCCCATATCAACCATATTTGTTGAATGAGGCTGCTCTTATAAAGTACGTGCTAGTCGCTGCGTTTTGAGAGTATTCGTCTGAGACCAGTGACGACATTATGTGACATCGTTATATATATATATTAATGCTTATTGTACTTTGCCAAGTGTTGGGGCATGCTAGACACAATCTCACGTCCTCTGACTAAAGAGCTTATATTGATTTTCCCGTCAAAATCATTTTTCTTGTGTATGACGTCCTCGTCTCCCAACAAAATATTTTTAGGGAAATTGCGAATGCCCTTTACACAGTATTGTCAGAAGTTAGTAATTTTGTTGCAGCGAAGGGCTGTTTTCGATCATAACCACTGAATTTTCTCAAAAATAGATCTGGCAAAGATAAGCCCTTCTGTCGAAGCAGAAAGTCAACTTTTTACTGTATGGAACAGTATTATATTCAACAATGTAATTCGCATCTCCAGGGAAGCATAAAGGGGGTTGCATATAAGCAAAGGGTCCTACCAGATGGAGCCGCTTAGTTTCGATTTGTTAAGGACGTAATATTTCTGGGAAATGGTTGTGTTGAGAGAAAGATCCCATTACGGTGGTCTATAGCAGTTGAGGGAGGAATTCCCGCAGTTGATTTCTTTCTTAGTTGAAGCGACGATTGTGGCCACTCAGGCAAGAAACACTCGTCCACTTAGTCAAATAGAGTGAGATTAGTCAGTGACTCCTGCGATTTGTTGATATAAGTATAGTATGTTCTTTGAGGCCTCAGCGCTTTAGTCACTTGGGCTGGCATATGATCTCCGGCTTACGGTTTTGTCAAAATTCACTGATTCTGCACATTGTGGCGGTTGTATGAGCATTCATTGTTAAGATTTGAAAGCCATTTTTTTTTTGGAT
>JAWQUT010000021.1:2385025-2439015 GCA_033807755.1 Ellobium chinense | reverse complement strand
GGGGGGAGGGGGGGTCATTGGTTGCATCATGCTCACCATGATACAATCAATCTTTTACCGTTAAAAGCTATTGTGAACGTGACGCCTTCTGCCTACCTGACTCTGGTCCAAGAGGGGTCGGACAGCCGTGTTGTAACCGCTATTGTTTCCGAGCTTATCCTCAAACAAGTTTGTCATGTCTGTGTAAGATGCTGCCTGGCTCGGCCCAGTATAAAAAATTAAAGTGACGATGAGAACAGTCAGAAAGCCGACTCTCCTTGCCATCCTTCTTTGACTCGTGTAGAAGATACCTAAGGTTATGGCTGGATCACTGCTAAATAATGTAGTCCGTAATTTTCCTGTAGAAGATGCCTGTTATTAAGGCTGGATCACTGCTAAATAACGTAGTCCGTACTCTTCGTGTAGAAGATGCCAGAAATTATTACTAAATAATGTAGTCCGCAGTCTTTGTGTAGGAGATGCCTGGGATTATGGCTGGATTACCACTTAATAACGTAGCCTTCGTGCAGAAGATGCTTGAGATTATGACTGGATCACTGCTAAATAACGTAGTCCTCGTGCAGAAGATGCTTGAGATTATAGTTGGATCACTACTAAATAACGTAGCCCTCGTGCAGAAGATGCTTGAGATTATGGCTGGATCACTGCTAAATAACGTGGAGAAGATGTCTGGCCAGGCCGCCAGATCACATATAAATAACGTAGTCCTCGAGAAGAAGATGCCTGGGATTATGGCTGGATCACCGATGATACTACATGGTCTTTTTAGTTGTTCATACAATTCCGAGTAACAGGGTGTCAGTTTGAGATAGGGCTTGACTAAAATACGTCAAGACAAAGGATACGCGTCAAAGTTCGGTGGGCCTGTCTTCTCTCAGAAGCAGAAGCACAAAGCTGCTTACCTCAATTCACATCCTCTCCTGGTCAAAAGTCTCTGCTTTTCGAACACAAAATAATATCACAACTGCGTATAAAATATGCGCAAGACGTTATATGTGCTGATGCATATTCTGATACCAACGCTGACAGTTTGACGTGAACCTAAGATACTCTTGTAGTTTAGGTGTCCGAAAGAATTGTCTGGGCTGGTTGTAAGTTTTCATTAATAAGACAAATATTCTCCAAGCATGTCACTGCACAACTTCAATTCTCAGCACATCCAAAACATACTATACGTCTGAGAACATTTTAAGTGGAGGTGTCTACCTATTCTAGACCGTTACACCCGTTACACGATCATAGCCTGTTATCTTTGCAAATCGATATTTGTTTTTCTTTAACTGGAGAAGGTCTCTCGAAATTCTCTTTAGCAGTCTGAAGCATTTCTTTTTCACTAACTCTTGGGTCATGCGGTACATAGCACAGCATCTAGCATCTATGGGATCATACGACTGTGATAGCCTAGTTGGCAAAATGCCCCCCCCCCCCNAAAATGCCCCCCCCCCCCAACCCCTTTCACTATAAAAGTCTCTAATTATAAGGTTGGCATTACATACCCGGGTAGAAAATGTTTGTTTTACACACAAGACTTCGTTAGCACCGAGGAAATATACAAATTTTGTGGATCAATGTCCTAAAAATCAATTATGTCCACGCAGTGCTTCCCCAATCTCGATTTGCCTTTCCAGGGATGTCAAATATATCTTGCTGGGTCTTAAGGAGCCAGTATCGACATTCCTTTACCACACACACTCCATTATTATGGGAGTTCCGCAAGGAACCGAGGAATATTGGCAACTGCTCCGGAATGTTTCAGTGATGTAGTAAGACCAAGCTCTGACAATAATTGATCAAAAGTGATAATAAGAATACCAATTACTGATTTTGCGTCATCAATAAAACTGACATTTTTTTTTCCGTTTTAAAAGCTTGTAATTCCGCTGTTCATCGATTGTTTATAGGATCTCTTATTTCAACAAACTTTGCGTAGCTTATCTACTGGTCAGTAGTTTCAGCCGCTGTTGTCCTTGTAGTGTTTTGTTGGCGGTGGTGATGGTGGTGGTGGTGGTGTTGTTGTTGCTGCTGCTCCTTTTGCTGCTGTTACTGTAGGAAGTCATCGGCATAATATATTGTATTGGCAAACAGTTCCTCTCAGGATAGGGAAGAAAAAAAATAACCTATTGTTTTTTCTCCAGATCATATTTTTTTTTGGTAGGGAAAAAAGGTAACATTACTTGCCTTCCAGGTTGTTGTCTTTTTTTTCCTAAGTTCGTTCAAATTACGTTCTCTCTGGTTTAGCTACAATGACAAAAGAATTCAGTCTTGTCGTCAATCGACTTTAAAAACGGGTACGATAGCATTTATTTTCTTACAGGTAGATTCATTATCACCCCTGTTTTTACACTTACAATTATTATTATTATTCATTGTCTTTTTATGTATGTGTGCATGAAATACGTATCTAAATAAATTTAAATAAATAAAACTTTGAGGCGGGGGGTGCGGGCAGGATAATCTGAAAACGAAATGGGTGGTATTAAATTATCCTCAAGCTAAACCCCGAAGGTGAATTGAAACCCTGAACATCTTAGCCCTTCTCCTCCTCTCTTCCCCCTACCCCCGGTAATCTGAACGCGATTTGAGATTATCGGAGAAGGAAGAGGGAGCTAGGAAGTTTAAATAATCTGAAATCACCAAACCGGATTTGACATTATTAACAACCTAATATGAAATTACTAGCACAAAATTTTGACCACATTACACAAGTCCACATAAGATGCAGATGGCGACCAGTGATCGCCAATCACAAAATATGTTGGCGGGAAGCTACCACATCTAAGTTCTGATTGACCTCGTGACACTTCCCAATCACCTCTATCAGGTCCATGTCTATTCTTAATGGCCTAAACTTCAAAATGTCTCCCACTAACTAATCCAGAGGTTATGTTAGAATTGATCTGCAGTCGGTTGCCTCTCAAACCACAAAGAGAAGACATCAGCACCACACTGGTTTAACATCAGAACTGATAAATCAAGTGAAAACAATCGCACAGCAGGTGTCGTGGAATGATCTACATTTAGATCTAGACTATAGTAGTCTTTTAACGCGAGAGTTAATTGAGAGCTAGCACATTAGCGATAGATGGGATCTTTTACCATCGTAAAAATTACACTAGTGCATCGGTGCTAAATGCACCCTTGGTAGCGTTCAACATATAGGAGATTCCATTGTTACTGCGCAAGTTTTCAAATCTCGGTCCGAAGGATTTAAAATTATGAATTAAACAATATAAATCTTGGTCCTTACATAAACGACTACTGTATTCTGTAGATCAAAACGTTCGGAAAGAAGTAAATTTGAAAACTATTGGGAGGGTACTTTACCTTGAAACAGTCATACACAGTGTAAGCTACCACAAAGCTACAAGGTTTAAAAATTTCACTTTCGGCTTCCGGGAAAAAAAAACCTTGCAGTAAGCACACAATCACTGGGACAAATACAAATCTTCAAAGTGCACAGTGTTCCTATTTTGTATTCAAATGTAGACGAACAGTCTTCATAAAATTTAACGTAAGGATAAACTGATATTGTGTTGGAAGAATGCTGTTGACTGAAGGACAGATTTCCTTGCGGTAATACAGGACATGGAGTTCTACTAGAATTAAAGCACTCGACTGCATTTGGCCCAGCTATTTCTTCATTGTTCGTCACTTTTCTAGCATCATTTCACACATTTGCCATGCAATGTTAACGGTTAAATGTAGCAAGATCTTACCAACACTTACGTACATCGAATGATCCAGTTCTCATAACGGTAGCTTTAATTTACACAGTTTTCAGCCTGATTTTTCTTTACACATGAATAGAAGCTACAGATTGACAAGTCATATCAAATGGACGGTTGAATATTGTGTCTCAGAAATAAAGCACTGCACTTTTGGAGTAGTCTTGGAAACATGGCCTAATTTTTAAAAACAGTGCAAGCATGAATAGTTTTATGTGCGACTTCCATTGGCATTAATTCCGACTGACCTAGTCCTTGCCTTTTTTTTTTTTTTATATATATAACGCACTGTTCATTGCCGTTGCTTGAAATTCACAAAATCCATGAAAACTACAAGGACTTTAAGGTTAAATTACGACTAGTCTGGAAAACACAACAGAAGTAGGTTATGTTTGTCACATCTATAATCTGCCATGCCCGATCCCATGATTGGTATTTTAACATACAGTTCGTGGTTTTGGTAACATTAAATTATAAAGGAAAGGGGACTTCAAGGATGTTAGAAAACAACTTTATGATAGTGAGGAAAAACACCTTAGTGACACTGTTTTGGCGCCTGTAGATGTGGTAGGCCTGAACATGTACAAAAAAAAAATCTGCAAGAATGCGTATTGCTTATAAAATACGAATATACATAAAACGAGATGTGCCAAAGCCATTACAGTGCATTTGTCTCAGAAAGCATACTTTCTTATTCCGGGACAACTTTAAGACCTATCGCTTAAAACAGGTGCCACGTTTTAGAAAGACCTTTATTATATGCTCATCCAGAATTAGGCCCATATTATATATACGCGAACTAAAAGCAAGAAGGCAGAAGAAACAAGGAGTCTTGAAATTTCAGCATACACAAATAATGGCTCATTGAAGTACGCAGACCAAGTAGATTTATGATAAGCGTTGGTGATAATTATTTTCCCCTCTTTGTAAAGAAAATACAGAAATCATAATCTCTACGGCGCCGTAATCTGAGCTCGTAAAACTACAGGGTGCAAACTTATCTTTCAGACTGCGTATTTAGGGTCATTATTGACCTTTGCGTGATCCGCACGCGGGGGCTGTCACGTTTCGGAAGTCCGGCACAATTATTTTCAGCCCACCTTTGTATTTGAGATCTGGATCGGGGGTAAATGTATTTGGTTACTACGCACCAATGACATTTGACAGGGTCGCTCCGACAGCACTTATCCTTTAATATCTGAGTGACACTGCGCAAATCTGAGCGCCCACTATTTTGATTTTATCATTTAAGAGCACAGACCTAAATGTACACTTTTGATAGCATTTCCCCTATGGCTATTTCTCTGTTCCGGTAAAATATTTTGTTCGTGGGTAAAAGTTCTGTAAATCGCAATCGTTCAGTCATGGTAATGCAGTCGTGATTTGAGTCACCCGTCTTTATTAGTATTTTTGTTATGAGACACTGCACGATTTTGACCTTTCCATAGAAAACTTAAAACGTAGGCCTGCATATTTACTTTTTTGATAGCATCTCCATTCTTCGGACGTTTAGGCAAATTAGCCAATATTTTTTATGCACATGAGTACTTTATTTCCTACTATAATTTCATTCAGTTTTGTATGAGTAGAAAGTCATCGATGCTGGTCGATCAATCGGTCCGGTTCTCTAATTACGCCGTGGTTAAGAAGGCATAGCCATGTGATGACGTCACTGTGATGTGTTTGTTCATGATCTCGAAACAAATGCTCTGGACCATACGTCGTTAAGAGAGCGAATGTACTTGGTCAACTATGATGAAGAGAAATACGTTTCAGAATGATTAAAGGGTCACGGGCAGTTAATCTGCAGTTATTTTCAACCCTAAGAAGTCCACATTATTTTTTGTTTCAGAATATCTAAACCGCGTATATTTTTTTCCCTATCTCCCGACATTTTCTGAGAAGACACCGCAGAAACGTAGGGATTTTCACCCTGCGCACGCCGCTGTTACTCGAGGTGCCTGACGTCAAAAACCGACAGAGACTAGCGGACGATTGGTACAGAGGGTTTGCGCATGCGTCTGCACCAATCGTCTGCTAGTATTTCTCTCTTCATGACCTCAGGCAGCACGCATAATGGCGGCATACATTCTCAAAACGGTTAGACGGAAGAAAAATATACGCGATTGAAAGGTTCTATAAAAATATCAATAAAGTGTGGATTTTTTAGCCCATGAAGCACATTATATACCAACGACTCCTGTTATCGAAGTCATCAATCTGTGTCATATTATGGCGATCGAAACTCATCCATTTGATCATACTAAGCAAACGACAATCCACGTAAAATATTGTAACACATAACTCCAAGTATGTCCTTGAAAGACATGGTCAGTAACAAAGGAAATCAAAATAATAAAGTCAAACATAGCACAGTTCCATTTCTTAAGAAAATTTCACCACAGACAACACAGAAAATGATCTCTACGTGGTCTATCTAAATTCTAAGGCCCTGTGTATAAACCTGATATCGCATTGTTTTTGTGAAACTGAGAAAAACGGCTCTGAAAATAAAATTCTCAAGCCAACAGCTAAGAATACCAAACAGAAACAATATCACGGTATATTCCAAGAGTTTACTGAACCCTCAAAGATTCAAGCATGATCTAAGCGCCTGATCACATGGAAAAGATTTTAAAATAGATCTACCTAAGATAAACCATATCACATAAAAATGGAAGACTTGTCGACACATCCTACGTTGCAAACTCTTATGCGGCGTACACAAGACGGTGCACTATTGCTACTGCACGTAAGCTACACCAACTTAGGTGTTCGGCAGCAAGAGTGGTCCAAACACAAACTAAGTTGCAATAATATTGTTCTGTAGAGGTCCACTGCCACATGTCACGGTTAGACTTTTTAAGAAACTGGTACAAATTGTATTGGAGGTTGCAGAATACAATAATGACCGCGTGATAGGCAAGGTTTTCTTGGTTCATTACACCCGAAGGTTCGGATTGGATTTGGTATTTCTTTTTCCTCGATTGCTTTTTGTTCTTCACTTTCTTAAGCCTCAGAGTCCAAAGACGTACCTCCAGTGCTGGCTGTCTAACACTTTTATTTTAACAATGGATCTGTGGGTGCATGGCGCCATGTCAAAAGGCCGCAAGACATTATGACCGTTGACTCGAGGATAATGTTCATGTAGACTTAAGCCTTCCTTGCTTTGGCCAGGGGTTTCATTTAAAGCGATTCTCCTGGTTTTTTGTTTATTAATTCCGCACACCAATCTAAGCGCCCCCTAGGGAGACCGAGGAAACCGGGGGTCAGAAAGGAGGTATAATGTGCTAACCCTTAGGATAGTATTGATTGTCTCATGGAAAGTATAGAATCTTAGATTGTGAATGTAAAGTAAGACGGTAGAACGGGGTAAGCCGATAGAATAAGAACGCAGAAAATAATGGGGAAAAATGGATGCAATAAAGACAGATCGAAGAAACTAAAGACATACAGGTACAAAAGAAAAATATGAGAATAAAAATAAATGAAAGATAAGTGGAGGAAAAAAGATAAAGAGAAAAGGCGAAGTGGAAAGTAAGGAGACCGGAAATAGACAGAGGAAAATGGCAAAGCAATAGAAAGCTCAGAACAGCTGACGCCAGCAATGATGCAAATGATGATGAGCTGATGGCCGGCTCTCCAAGTTAAGTCCGTATTGTTCATAACTATGGCATAGGAATATCAGCATTATAAATTTGTTATACGACTGATAGCAGGGTTGTGTAGCGAATATATAACGAAAAAGTAGTGAGTACTTTTTGACAAAAATTGGTAGTTTTTAGCGTAGCGAATACCAGCGCTAAAAAAGTAGCTGTAGCGGTAGTGAAAGTAGAAAAAAAGTAGTGAGTACTCACGCTACTTTTTTTCGTCCATTTTTTTTTCCGCCGTGTTTCAATTTTTTTTTTTTTTTGAGCACGACCGGCCGACCGCCTTTCAAAAAAGTTTGGTATCAGTTCTCAATTCATTACCACTCATCCTGTCTTAATTATGAATACTCCGTCCATCGGTCCGTCCGTTCGTCCAGGGGCGAAGGCTGATTTTCTCAACAGGGTAATCATAGTTGAACATGATTGTCACTTATAGTCACGTATGTGGTATTAGTCGAAAGTGCTATAATATCCGTTATTAGAGTCACATTTGATGTTCACAGTATGATACTGTAACACAGAGAATGGACTTAAAAAATCCATAGGCATCATCACAATTCCTGAAAAGCTACAACAAAAGTTTGAGTAGTTAGAAACAGGTTGGCTGAAAAGGCACAAAAAAGTACAGATTAGTTACAGGGCCAGGATCGCCAAAAATACATGAATATTACCACTCACCAAGGTGTATTGGCTCCAAAAGTGTAGAATTTAGGTCCAATTAAGCTAGACCTAGCAGGCCTAGGCTAATAAACAAAACATTGGGAACACGACCTTGCAGGAAAAACTCATCCAGACTGCAGGGGAATGACAATCTGTCGATCTTTAAAAAGAATGACATTTGGTTGCTTGGGTAGCAGACTGACTAACATCTTTGGACAAACCGCTCTATGCTCAGCGACTCCCTCCCCCGTTTCCACCTCTAGCCAAATATCCAGATCTAAAACAAGAAGATACTAATTTTATAGAAAACATCATTTTCAGGCCCAGTCTACACCATAAAACCGAGTCCACCTTCTTGCAAATGGGTAGGCCTATGTGAGTATTGCGGCTATACTTTGGGAAAAGACACGAAACAGATGCTCCATAGAGAGTCATTCAATACAAGTAGAGCCTAACACACCCTCCCTCCTCAAAGAATGCACTAACTTTGCCAACAATCAATAGAGATTATTCAATTGCCATCGTCAAACCTTGCCGGTTTTGAGAACAGGGGGCTAACTGAATTACTTTTCCAAGAGGTCTTGTCATTCATGTTATTTCCCAAGAAGAATTTATGTTTATTTAATTAGTTTGTTTGTATGTTTCATAAAGTCAGAAACCTTCCTCATAAAAAAGTAACTCCACCCCAAGGTGCTTTCCCCAACCAAAGATTTTGGGAATCAGCAACATTGCACTATAAAATTGGCAGCGTGGCAACACAAGCACTGGGTTTGTGAATGGGGATTTGTGTGTGTGAGACTGTTCATGTGGCTTTCTGTAAGTGTGGATTCATTTCTAAACTGAGCGAAAAATAAAAGTGGTCGTAAACTTGTGACTGAAGGCATGTCACTTGTCAGTAACAGTGTTAATTATTGTCGAAAAAAGAGGCCCTTGATAATAATGAATTTCACTAAAGGCTATAGAATTGTGTCTCTTTTTACCAATATGTTATTTTTGTTCCGCATCACATTAAACCGCAATAGGTGAAAGTGCCACAAATCAAGCGGAGACCTTGATTAGCAGCTCTTCTTTACTAGCCGGTGGAATTTCATTGCTTTCATTGAGTTTTTTTGTGAGGCCACGCCACATTTGGATGTAGGGGTGTCCAGGTTCTTCTTTATCCCTATTAATCAGTGAATAGAGCAGAGAAAATTTGAGGGGTATCAGGTTCTGAACGTAGGTCAAAGTAAGAATAGGCCTGACAAAGAGCAAATAAATAGAATTCGGCGGTGTTCTTGTTTAACTTGCCACGAAGGCCAAGGTCAACCAACGGCATTTTCGGCTGGTAATCAGTGATTATTTGATTATATGGACCCTTCGCCCCTGCGTCCGTCTCGTTCTTACACTTTTTTTTTCCATTCTCACACACTTACAATTCATCAAACATGGGGAAATGGGAATTAGGTTAACATTAGGCGGCACTTAATCGGATTTTTTGCGAAATCCTGTGACATCTGTCGTAGCCACTCGTAGCTTAGTGTAAGCCTGTTTTCAGGGTTAGTAATTATAGTAAGGTAACAGTAGCAAAATTATATTAGTACAATATACTCCCCCCTCCCTCCGAAAAAAAAAAAACCCCAAAAACTTTTATTCCTGACGAATAAGACATAGCTCTGGGCGGCTCTGGCCATAATTATACTGACTGCCGGACTCTCTTGTTGATGGCAAGTGACTTGAGTAGCCAAAGCTGTTGCGTGGGCAAGTTGCAAATAATTATTATTATTATTTTTATTATGTGATGGTTTCAGAGCATGTCTGATCGACTTGTATGAGAAAATACAAGCAGTTTGATAATAATTTGATAAATAGCGTGATAACGATATTGGTGTGATTTTGACAACTGAGCAATACAAGGCAAAATCTATAAACGTGCCCTCTCCCTTTTTGATGGATTATCCATAAACCCATTACCTTTTCGTTATATCTATTTATGCTGTATTCAATAATAAAATTACACGTAGATCTATGTTGTTGAAAGAGGTTGGTTCACAACAGTTTAAAGAGAAGAGTAATAGTAATATTATAAGTAGTGAAAAAAGTAGCGAGTACTTTTTGAAAAGCGGTGGTAAAGTAGAGAATACCAAATTATAGAAAGTAGTTTTAGAGTAGTGAAATTACTTTTGTGATCAAGTAACTTGTAATTAATCAACTACTAAAAAAAAGTAGTTTTTTGCCACCCTGACTGATAGCACAACAATAACAACACTACCAACAAAATCAGCATCAGCCAAATTCCAACACAGAAACTGGAAAAACCACCAGAAATTTCTTTGGCAAATTTAATAATATAAAAACCATACTAATTTCAGGGAAATCAAGAGAGAACACTCCTAGCTAAACAAAACGATATATTACATGCATTACATTGCACAATTGTTACACAATGTAATACACAAAAGCTACATATTATTTTATGGGACATAGTTTATGACAGGCATACAATAATAAAGCACAGACTAGGCGAGAGAAATCATACACCTAACATATTCCTGACCACACATATATTTAAATCTAGTTACTGATTATGGATGTAGTGCCCTTAAGAAATGTTTATTAATCCTTACAATGGCAGTAAAACTGAACAACATGTTATATTTAAAAGTTTAAAATGCACCATTCATCACTCTCAGTTTTCATGTGCACTTTTACAGCTATTTGTCCTTACATACCAAAGTTTGATATTTCCATTCCCATTCACCTTGTTCTGACCAATGTTTTCTGCATCTTTTGTTAAATATCTGCCGTAAATTTAATTCAATGGTTACAAACCCATGCCATACTTTTCTTCCAATGGTAGTGATCTACTGATAGGCATTATCAGTAAAGAGAAAGAAATTCCAGATTTCCTAAGTGATCGACTCTTTCCCCCCCTCCTCGCATTTCCCCTTAAAAACAGCCTCACAACCTTAATGCATCCCCACATTATCACACATATATAATGCAGGAAGTGATCTAAGGTTTGAAGTGTCTGTAATACTCTGGTTCTCTTCATTAAAATAACAAAACAAAAAAAATGTTATGGACCATAACATACTTTCCGGAAACAAACTGAGCACAGAAAAACAACAACAAAAACCCAACTAATTAGCATAAAAATAATGTCTCTCCTTGAATTTACAAAGTCTGAGGTGGGGTGTGATGGGACAATGGAAGAGAAATGGAAAACTCTTTTAAAGCTGTATCTGAGCTATCTGTTCAATTTCACTGAGCATAAAATTAGTACTGACGTTCATATCAGACTAATAAAAACTTGTGAAAATACAGTTCAAGCAAATACATGCATGATGTTGCAGTCATGCCAATATCATTAGGATGAGCTACAGAGATGTCACCTTAGGCCTTCACAGGAGTTTACCTTCATATTCAGACATGCTTAGTCTTCTGACAACATGATGGACGGAATGGCCTCATCCCTACGCTTTCTTCCTACTAGGAGTTTGGTAACATATGTCACTACTAATGAGCTAGATTTCTTGTTCCTGGGCTTGAAGAGTCTAATTATTGTTGAGCTGCATAAATTATACAGAGCAATGAGTATTACAGACAGTGATATCTGATACACATCAAGAACAAAAAAAGAAATAATAATTACTGAATTACACATACATCTATATATATCAATGCCCTAGTGCAAGGCTCCCATAACTCGTACAGTGGAGCAGAGGTATACCTCGAAAATATGAAAGTCAAAATCACGGTTCTCTCTAACAAGTCTTTCACGGCTGAATTTCTATTTCTAGGCTTCTACTTCAGGTAATCCGGTAAACTTGAACAAGATAAGGTGGCCTGGAGAATTCTAGTTATCTGTGATCTACCATAGTTGCAAATGTTCACAGGAAATATTTTTAAAATGTCAACATATTGTATCAAGTGAACTGTTATAAATTTTAACAGGAATATAGTAGATGTCAAAAATTTTAACCTTCTGAGTTTCAACTTAAAATGGTTTTTTCTGCGCAAAAATTTGGAAAACAAGAAAAAAGTAAGATCTAGACAAACGGTGGGGGGTTTTTTTGGCAGTATTTCAATATTTCTTTTCTAACTTTACTCTGAATGATTATCACAAAGAGCATTACATTTTCTGAATAAAGACAACCCCATATGAACATGAGACCAAAAAACATCATTCTTCCAGCAATTTATTAGACATTATGGCAGTTTAGTCTGAATTTGTTGGTTTCCTTCTACACATATCTTGCGTGAACTGAAGCGCTTCCTGTGTCCCCAGAGCTGACATCCTGTTTGGTCAGCTACAGTCCTCTTAACTTGATAACAGATGCAATCATGGGCTTCTCACTTGAAGATACATGTCTATCCACCAGTTTGAGACAGATTATAATCCATGAAATTATCTTCATCATTTTGACGGCTCATTTTTGTGACTAAAACAGCTGAAAATTTGCTAATCTTCCTGATGAGACAAGATGGAAGTACTCATGCAAATACAGTAAACATCAATTGACAGCTCTTCAGTCTGGGTATGCCCGGTTTTCATAAATGGTTTTCCATAATGCTTATCAAACTGAACCATCATGACACTTTATGGGGTTTAAGCTGAGGACCACTGTTAAGATAATCTGCACTCAAAGGATTGACACATGAAGCAGGAGTGTTCTTGTGAAACATTAAAAAGTTAATATTGAACTAAATGTCAGTGGGGGGGGGGGCGCGCACATGCACATGGCGGGGAGCGAGTTGCATCACGGACTGATGTATACAGAAACCTGCCTAAAGGCTTGCAGGGATGAAATGAAGAGCATCTATGAGAGGAAGTACTAAATCAAAAGGAAGATATCATATCAAGCAAAAAGTAACAAAGTAAAAAACTGTGGCCACATTCAGATAAATGTATCAATACATACCTATTTGTGTTCAATAACATAGTAAATGAAACCAATTCTAAAGTGGACAATGGTGCAGTAGATTACATATTAAGCCACAGTAGTGAAAGGATTGCCTGAAAATGTGCCAGGATAATGAAACTCTTTCACATAAATGTACTTTAACTCTCCCATTCTTCCATGATGAATAAAAATGCTATCTCAATGGAACAGATCTTCTGTTTCATGAAAGAAGATTGCATTGAATACCATATTTTTGTTACAAATACAAGTGCCATGTAAACTTCCTCTGATAACAAAACACGTCAGAACGTCACAGTAAGACAACCATACTGAGCTTTCACATCAGCAATAGCTGTACTGAGAAAATTACAGTTTCATGTTCCGTAGGTTTAACAGTGCCATATCAAACTAGACCAGGCTGCAAAATGGCTAATCATGACCCTGGCATAATTAGTCATATTTATAAAATAGCAGTGAATGTGAGACTAGCTCAGATGATAGAGACTCACCCAAATCCAATTACAAATCTATGTCCATGAAATTTCCTGAAATCTATACAAACCTGAAGACTGGCATTTATGACTGAATAACAAGACAAAATAACAGGTAATAACAGAATAAAAGCGAAGTTGTGTGTAAAAAACACCATCAGGGTAGATAGACCTTGCAGTTATTTCCTGTTGTATTTTACATACACATGAATACAGCAAGAAATGAGAACCAGACAAGCCATCCAGGTCTATTATCGATAATGCACCAAAATATCTGATTACTCTTTAATATACTTTATTTTAGCAACAACTGAATTAACTTGTAATGTCATTCACCACAAGACAGTCACTATATACCCAGTAGATGCATAAAACAGTAGGAGGATTTACAGAGCGCAAGGTGATTGGTCAGTTACAATTAACTATTTCTTCAGAAATCACAAAATAAACCAATCAGCAAGAAAATATACTGAAAATCATGCACTGCCAATACACTCTGGTTTACAAACCATCATCAATTGTTCGACACGACATATGGCCTTGTACTTGAATCTGATAAACATCTTTGTTCCCTAAGTGAGGCTTTGCACGCTGAATTTCCACAATCAATGTAAGACACCCTCTATACATTACAGAAATGTACAGACAAATGCGAAAGACCATTAGGAGGTGGCAACAGATAATAAAAAGAATATCAGGATTTCAAAGCAAGCATTCATATATAAGATGCTTTTGGCCAACAGCGGTGATCAGAATGATGAGCAATTACATCTATGCAATCCATATATGGCAAAGTTAAACACAGTGATATAAAATATCATAGAAAATCTCAGTGCAATAATCACATTTTCAATTCAATCTCAAGTCCATAAAGGTTCCATGTGATATGTGGAAGAAAAAGTGTTGTAATGGGGAGCCCAAAACGCAGTGCTGGTGTTTAAAATCCATTCATTCTTTGGTATAGAAGAGGAGAGGCTTCCCCATCTGCACCCAAATCTGCAGCCAGTCAATTTTTTTTTTTTTCAAATTAACTATATCAAGTTACTGATCTCACATAAAGCATATTGCATGTATTTTCAGTAGGTGGAAAAATTTTGAGCTAGCATTATTCTTACCCAAGTTACAGCCGTTTAAAAATGGCAATGACACAAAGTAGATAAATCATGTGATGTTCTTCACAAAAACTCAAAATTTATCTACCAATACTTGACTTTTACTTCACATTTCTCAGACCATTCTTTCCATTCCCACAACCTACAAATTGCTGAAGGCCCAGATCACCTTCTGTGCATAATATCTCATTTCCTTGTCTAGGGACAGAAGCCTCAGTTTGACAGAGACATAATAATATGTTCTGTCCCTTTGCTATTTTCAGATGATCAGAAAAATAGGGATTCTCATTCTGCTTTACACCAAGACTCCTACAAAAGCTTTGCTTGCTAACACAGCCTCAAATCTTAAGGCTGCAGGAGCCTAACTGGTTCTAAATCCAAAGTATTCAGAGTCAATAATAGCAGAGTATAAATTCTTTGAACAGATTGTTTAAAAACAATTATATAACCTGAAATCACACTGCAAATATAGTGAAATGCAACCCTAAATTTGTAAGCGCATATTTATTACAGGCAGCATCTCCCAGTGATGTAAGTGATGGTCTGCAAAATGAAGCCAAATTTTCTTTTACCCCTTTTCATCTAAACCTAAATCATGAAGTCTAAATGAATGACCACCACTCTAAAAGCATATAATTAAAGCATAATGGTGGCTTCAGACCTACAGACCAGTCTTGGCCATCTGGAATGTTCCAGCAGTTCGAGGAGAAAATTTAATTAAACGGCTCAAAGAGGCTTTCACAATTTGACTCCTGCTGCCTCACAGCTGTTAGCAGATCAAGTGGGGTGTGTAGCGTGTATCTCTGCTCCCTGACCATTACCAGTAAGGTACTCTAACCAATTCTAACATCCAATTGTCCTACTTGCACATTTATGAAAATCCAATATGGCATAAAGAATTAAATCCAGTTGATTATGACAGAGATTCATCATTGGCAACAGATTAGTCTAACTGTTAAAATTCTCCACAGGCAAAACTTTAAACTTCCATACCAACAATCAAACTATATATTCTCTTTTTATTTTGAACAACAACAATATAAAATGAACCTCCTTACCATTCAACCTTCAAAGAATTTATTTGTCTTAACATTTTCAATAACTGCTTTTCATCAGTTATTTGTGTTTCTTCCATTTTAACACTTAACTGTGAAATTTCATGTTAATAGCACGTCTTCTCTTTTGATACTTGGTTGTAAAATTTCATGATAATAGTAGATGCTGTGTAATATTTAGCCTTTGAAAAAATGTGATTTTATTTATATTTATAAATGCTTAAGTACTGTCAAGCAGAGAAAAGATTAAGTCCATTTCTTAAAGTCACTAAATTTGGTGTGGCACTAAATTTTGTTATTTTCTGATACATTACACATGACTTTTAGAAGTGTAAATAATGAAAGAATATTTAGTCTCTTTTGGTCACCAATGCACAGGCTATCTCACTCACACAAGTCTACGAAGTCCTCTCTTAACTGTGGCCAAGATTAATAGAGCTACTTGCATGCGATTTGCTCATCCCAGTGTCCACTAAGCCACGTTATTTCGTAACCTGTCAATTAAATTACATCATGTCCAGACAATTACGTCCTCAAAACGTGTTACATTCAGACTGTCAAGAGATATTACCCACACTCAAAGCGTTATTATAACATAGGCAATAGTTTGTCACAACTTGCCACAGTAAAATATAAAGTCACTGGGAATGCCCAGTTTTCATACACTCAAGACTGCTGCATTAAGGAGCTTGATGCGCATATTGTTTACATCGATAGAATCACAGAGAAGCGTATCTGACCACTGGTGTCAAAACATGTGAGGAGCTGATAAAATCTTTATCTTTACTTATAAATGGTGTTTTCTCTATGATTATGTTGCAAAAGAGAAAGGGACTTTTCATCAGTGTTTCTGTTTGAAGAACATATCCCAGCCTCAGTAAAGATCAAAGCATTCATTGCTTGGCAGGGCCTCGCAATGATTGCTTTGGTCTAAACCTTGGCTGGGAGTTGCACATGAGTTGCTCCACTCCAAGCAAAGACTGCTAATTAGACTTTGACCAGTAGTTCAGAATTCTGTGAATCCTTATTATTCTTGTCTCACTCCGGAACAAAGTTCAATGCTGGAAAAGTTGATATATGTAACAGACATTAGTGGATGCAACATTAGCAGCAAGTGGAGCCCATCCAAATAAACAGAACTAGTAGGCACCTCTTAACAGGATGAGGTCTCCTAATGATTTTGAGCTCATTGACCATTTCATCCAGTTACAAGAAGAATGTGATCCCTCAACAAAAACACTATTGCAAGCAAAACTACATAGAACATTCTACATACTTTAATTAAGTGATCTCTTTTTAAACACTGAGGAGTATAAAATCAGAAGCCAAAATGAACATGTTTATCCAATTCTGCTGCAAAGTCCATCTAGTGGACAGGATCCTTAGCTATTAACTCACTGGAGACTAACGACGTGTATACACGTCGTCCGCCATTATTCGCTTGGAGACTGACAACGTGTATACACGTCGTCAGCCATTATTCGCTTGGTGACTGACGACGTGTATACACGTCCTAGAGAATTAATTATCTGTAAGCAAATCCAGTCCTTGTGTTTGCTCGTAAATATTGTACAACTGTTCTGTGAGTATGTTTACACAATTTTCTTGCATATTTCGTCACTTCCCGTTAGGAGAACGCGAAACATTTTTTGAAATTCAAACCGATCGTTTTATCTCAAAATGTCTCGACGGCAGCTCAGATCAGCAAGAGAAGTGGTAGAAGAGTTCATGGCAGATGGCTCTGACATTGAGTCTACCGACTCAGAACTTGAGGATTTGAATAATCATGATGAGGACAGTGATTCTGAACTTTCCTTTGTACCCTTACGACCTGCAGTAAGGCAAAACTAGCGAGGTGGTCCATCTACATCTGCATTTTATATTGGTCACAAAATTAATTTTCCAGAAAAAACTACTGTATGCATCAAAAATCTGATTTCATATTTTGCTAGAACTCATGTTTATCTTATTATGTGCAAAAAATCATATAAAAGTATCAACTTTTACACATGCAGTGATGTTTTGAAAACAGCCCAAAATCCTCAGTCCCAGTGGGGTGGCAGCCATTTTTTAGATCAGTCCCCGCAGTACTGACTGCCAGAAATAGGTCAGTCTCCAGTGAGTTAATCTGCCACTCACTCTTCTCCATGTAAATGTGTTAAAATCTTTTCTACTCCAACGTATACCTGTTTCAACCACACCGCACACAAGATATGTTTAAAATCAACTTTCATCCCACTTGTTGATCTCATCCATATATACTTCAGTTTCACTGTGATTTTCACAAAAGCATCAGTATTTCACACATAGAACATAATGATTTACTATTTCAATATATTACTAAACTGAATGATGACACAGCAATGTCTAACCTATCTGTGATTTCATGATGATAATGAAGTAAATAACTCGCAAAAAGACCAATAAAAATCTGGAAAAGCTCAGTGCGCGTAGGCAAAACAGATCCACATGCACCTTTCTTGTTTTCTTTCTCTATAAATTATAAATTGGAACCTCTAGGAAAACAATACAAAATTACCAAAATCACACAATCAAAAATTTTCTAAATAAAAATTTGTTCATTCTTTGGTATTAAAATCTCACACAATAGCCTGAAAACTTATGGGATGAGCAAAGATCATTTCATGGTGATTGCAAATAAAATTAATAAAAGAATATTTAATTTCACTTGGGTAAAGGTAAAAGCAAACCTCAAACAAGACTAACACCATCATGATAGTCTTTCTGTAAAAGCTTATAGAAACTGTAAGAAAGCTCTTTGGGACACTTAAACTCTTCTTGGCCAGGCTCTATGGATTACACTAAGCTCTATAGGTTTGACTAGACCAGTTCATATTTATGCAGTGCAGCCAATCATGGAACCATCTGGTGACAGGCATTTGTTTTGAGACTATCTGGTTCATGTAAATCTCAAAGTTCATTAATGTGAGTATGAAGTTTTGAGAGGGNGGGCAGTATGTGAATTGCTTGTTGAAATTATTGTTATTTTGCTCATTTACAGCAGATAGTTGTCTGAGCTCAATAAACATATTGTTATGTTTATTGTTATTGTTATTGTTGCAGTTTGCCACTAAATAACATCATATCTTGTAATGGACTCTTCAACAGAATGCTAAGAGTCACGCCTCTATTGATCTTGACTGCTGAGTGCATATTTTTTTCATGTACTTCTGTCCTTAAGGACTATGAGCTGCCACTGAAACATGCATCGAATAATCAATATTTTTGACTACAGCATCCCTTAGGGCCTTTTCCACTATCAATGACACTTTCATAATTTTGTTAGAGACCACTAACATCAACGACAGTGTGTAAAATGTGAAGAAGAGTTCTAACATGCTTTGCTGAATTCTGTTATGATTTTGGTAAAACAAAGTTGGCACAGTATCACAATGCCTATAACTTTGTTTTATGGATAGCTATTGACTTTATCAGCAGAAGTTAAGAAGACAAATTGAAATCTGTCCTTCAAACAAACCATATATTAACTGTTCAGTTAATGCAGAGAATAAGCACCACATTCCTTCATCAAAAAATGCCAATCTCTTAAGTAGATGCATACTTCACTTGATTACTTGACCCTTATTTTTTTGCACAGTTGAGCACCAATTAAGGTCACACACATTCTGCCCCTGGCAAAATAACAGTCCTCCACTAAACAAATTGTTTTGTTTTATAATAAAAAGTCATCAAATCCTGCTCAAAGTAAGTATTATATTGGGCACACATCTGGTTATTAAAAATAGGGAACGATTTACAAACAACAAAGTCAAGGATCCAGGTGAACTTCCAAGAGTTCAGAACACTGAATAAAATTATTCCAAAGGTTTCTTAAAAACATAAATTCACGACCCATTTGTCCTTATTTCAAGTGTCCTCTACAAAGAAATTTGATAGAATTTTTAATGGTGTTGTAGTGCTGTCAATAAAAAGCATAATTAGAAACAGATAAAAAGAGCATGGACAGTTTAAATTTAATAAATGCAAGTTTCTCTCATTTGGAAAAAAAAATGTTGGTCCACCCAAGTCTAATTTTTGTGATTACTATGCACATATGAGTATGCTGGGACAGTCTAAGGTTATCAAATACAGTGTTCACTCATACGGTAAGGTGAATTTCTCATTCTGATATTATCATTCACTGAAACCATGCTGAAACAAAATTATATCAAAGGCTAACACACAAAGATCATTGCATATGGACCTGACGACAAAAATGAAGACTAAATTTATAAAAAAACATGCACTATACAGCAGGATCTGGACAACACAGAACCAATAAAAGTAACTCATTATGTTATTACATATGTATCATAATGAATGAAATGTGTAATATAACTAGGCATCATAAAACACACTATTTTCAGGGTAAATAAAAAATGAATTTTATCTCTTATATTGTAACTCTAAAAACTGTTTGCAATGATATCATCCTCTCCTCCGAAAACCAGCTTTTTAACTTCTCCAAATTTTGTTTTTCTCTATTTCCTGGCCTGATGTAATCTGTGAACTTTCATTACTCCCATATAAGTGATCACTTAAGTGACTTTATGCAGTAGACAGACACATATGCCAGTACATCAGAGTTCTCCCATTTACAACACATTCTTTCACGCTGAGGGCAGCTCAAAAATAAGATGGTCTCTCATCACAAGCAGCACACATCATCCTCATGAGGACACCAGGACATAGATCATGCTGAAAAAAAAAGGAAAAAAAATGTTGATCAGAAGTCGGATAATATTAGTTCCCATCAATTTTATCAGTCTGCAAGAAAGAAACTTTCAGAAAGTGGTAAGATGCCCCACAGAGAGAACTATACCAGAGCAGTTCACTGCCCAGGGGCACATCAGGTATTATTTTGCCCAACTGGTCATTCATCCTTAAAAGGGGACACAGAGACAGATAGATGAAGTGAGCAGTGCTGCTACTTGATGAATAAAATTCAGTGTTGGACATGAGGTGGACATCAAGGGGTCACTCCGCAGAGTTGTTCAAGCCATAATGGGCTAAGGTCATGGTAATTGGGCACAGGTACAAGGCATGTCTTGGAGTAAGTGTAAATTCGGAGAAACCAAGAATGCCATGGTCTTATTAAGCCTCTTAACAATAAAATATCTCACCTGTACAGATAATAAAAGAAAGAGATGAGGTAGAACCCCAGCTTGACCCAGCCCTCTTTCTGAGCCCTGCCCAGCTCATCTGCATTCATGATGGTCGTGGGGTCATAGAGGCCCAAACCACTCATCACAGGACGATTCATGTATCTGAGGAGAAAACCAATAGTGAGGAAATGATATGAAAAGTCGTGACAGGTGGGAAAGATAAAAACTGTAGTGTGTTAAAACACACTGGAGAGAAATATCAGGTAAAGATGATAAGCAATAACATACATTGAAAAATTAGATGGGACTAGACACTGAAAACTAAATTTTCTGCAATAGAAGGTATTGAAAAACTATAAATCCTACATATAGATACACACAAACAGGAATGGCAAAAACAGGTATTGAAAGATATACCGTATTTCTTCATTTCTGAAGCTCTTCATTTCTCAGACAGGTGTTCCCTACATGATTTACCATGCTGTTTGCATCTTTCTTTTCTAAATTTTAAGTAACTATCCTCGAATTAACGATTCAAAGAAATCACATCACAGACAATTAAAAACAAGCCTCTGCCATCTGCAGCTGTGAATAAGCTATGCTCTTGTTCCTACTGAAAAGCAAGTTGTCTCTATACCTCAAAATTACAAACAGATGTCTATTTTTGTACATGTAATAGGACCATAGGTTTTGGTCCTCTATACAAATACAAGGAAAGTCAGCATCATTCTCTTTCACAAACTTTCCACTTAAAAGCAGTCATAGTTCATCTAAAGGTTTTGAAAAACACTAACCTCCTTATGTGATAGACAATGAGCGGCAGGTTAAACAGCACCGTGCCCAGCTGAACGGCAAACAGGAACATTAAAGTGAAGAAGATGTGAATAGCATACTCTGGAATCACAAGCTGAAAAATATAAAACAGTACAATAGAAAAAACAAATTCTATGTTGCAAATTATTACTGAGGCTATCACTGTTTTATTATTCAATGAGCTGGACATTCACAACAGAGCAACTCAATAATCACGATCACAATCACAATCACAATCACAATCAAACCATCAGCCTCTTTACCCCTTCAGCCCATATCCTCAGCAAAGAAATAATTTGCCACAGATGAAGTAAGACAGATAATATCACAATTGTTGGACCACTGGCCTTGGCTGATGAAAAACAGCTTGGCCTGACAAAATACCAGCCATACCAAATGTCTGGTAAACTTATATCTAGATTCAAATGTATGTCTTATTGTCACCACTTTTTTGTCAAACAAAATTTGATTTGGTCTGGCAGGATAAAGAGTGTCTGGCAGTATCTTGACCACACTTGGCAAAATGGTAAACTTTCCTTGCGAGTCCCGTGTCTCAACAAATAAACTTATATCAAATTCTGATCGGTATGACACTCTGATTCAGAAAAATCCCAAGACTCATTAGTATTAAGCTGTGAATCAATGGCTGTCAAACATCAAGGTGGAGTTAGCATTTCCATAACATGAGAAAATGTCTGTGTCACCTCCTCCAACACAAAAAGTTTTTCTCATGAGGTAAATTAAGCGGGTTTATCAAAATTAATATATGTACATTGCCAGTCTCATAACACAGGGTTCATGCCACTTTTCCATGATAAAAATTAAGAACCTCTACAGCAAATCTACTTACCGCTTTGTCAAAGTGAAAGAGATAAACCTGTCAATGGTTATAAACAGGACTGATGGGACAGCACCATTTTCATCTCTCAAGATCTTTTTAATAAAATTATGAAAATGGCAACATTTAAATATATCCTTTACTGATAATAATAGTTTAAGGATCTTTTCTCAAAACAAAAAAAGAATTCAGAATTACTTGAGAACCCAGGATAATTTGTGTATGTTTGTGTGTGTGTGTGTGTAAAATAAGCACTTATTAAGGAGCTTAATATGTTTAAGGACAATTAAGGACTTTTAAAAAGCTGCATGAATTGTGTAACATCAAATCTGCAAAATGTGTTGCATTTCAGTAGTTCTAATGTCATTTCAAATACTTACTGGATTCAAACTGTTGCACTGATCTATTGGATTCTTGTAGTCTGTCTTGAGCTCATCGAATGCAATGATCTGCCAAGATACAATATATAGCTGACTGTGTACTTCATAAGAATCAGATAACACTCATTATCAACAACAACAAAAAGATAAGCTATGCTAGGAATTATGATTTCTAATCCTTTTCTATGACCTGACTCTTGAAATGCAGTGACAGACTTGTCTGCATTAACTGCTGTATGTCTAATGTGAAGCCTGGACCAGTGCACACCTAACTGCCCAACTGCCAACAACCAGCAAGTATATGATAATATGGTACTTTTGTTGACTGACATTATAGTGACAAGTCATAGTCTTATTGCCCAACCTGTAACCACCAGTAGGTGGATGTGATAAACTGTTACTCTCGCTTGCTGACCTTATGGGTAGCAGCTTACACAGGAAACCATAATCAGCAGAAACTAAGTCACACACCAAGTGTGTGAGATCAAGCACTACCACCTAGCACTATCAGTATTAGAGAAAGTTAAAAACAGTCAGCTATCAAACTGCAAGCTATATTCCATAAACAGCACAGCATGACAGAAAATAGAACGCAGTAGTCTCTTTTTGTCTTTTAATCAGCTATGCTGCAAATCTCATCCCAACCCTAGGATTAGTGGTTACACTCAGTGTAAGTTACAGTAAACAAGGATAGAGTTTGGCCGGCTATCTCTAACGACAGCACTGATAATACAGTTCATTTAGTCGTAGGCAAGTCATGGAATCGGTGCTGTCATTAGAGAAGGCCATTTGCCTTTGGCCTTTCGGTTGTATCAGAGTAATTAGACTAGGACCAGACTAGTCTTTGACTAGTCTGCTACTAGAGTCAGCCTACCCTATCGCGTACACATTTGGCTCTACTTGCTTTATTACTTTCAAAACATCGTGAGAGGCCTGGCCTTGGCATGAGATACAAAACCAGGCTCTCTGCTGTCACATTACACTGTGTTCGCCACTGTGTTGAAGGTGTGTGGTGAGAACAAGTGACCAGAGAGGGTTGACCCAGTTTTCCACATCGCATACAGCAGAGACCAACGCGTACATCATGTGGAGGTCAACGCGTACAGGCCTACTCAGTCTTAGGAAAGTCATTGATTTATTCTTGAAAGTGGTTTGTGTTAATCTCTTAATCTACTCCGTGTAATTGTGTC
Organism: Ellobium chinense; assembly: GCA_033807755.1. NCBI lineage: Eukaryota > Metazoa > Mollusca > Gastropoda > Ellobiida > Ellobiidae > Ellobium > Ellobium chinense. The sequence continues at coordinate 2,415,092 of JAWQUT010000021.1, read as the reverse complement.
ACCTGTTACTCACAGAAAAATCTGACAGTGACGTTACAGAGTTTTTTTTTAGATCGAGGTCATGTTCCCCCTTTCAGGTCAAGTCTGTGAAGCATTAGTCAGTAGTCAGTCAGATGTTGAGTTGGCTAAAACCAATTAAATAATACCAATATGGTACAAAAAAGGACACAGAAGCAACAAGAAAATGCCACATTAAAGATCTAAAACAGTTTTCTCCAACTCTAGTGTTAGTACATGTTGTCAACACCCATTTTAAGCATCATGGGGACAGTAAACTAACCGTAACATGACCTAGTTAAGCTATCTAATTAATATTCATCAAGCTAAAGCCAAATGACTTTTCGTATTTGATTGCAAATGGCTGCCCTTCCTGTCAGTGTCAATTGAATGCGTGGGCCTATGGATTTGGGCTGCACTGGGGTGGGGATGAACGCGTTGGGTGGAGGTGTACGCATTGAGGAACTAGGAGATGAGGATGGAGCACATCGCGCACACCCCCATAGCAACCCATCTGGTAGTCTCCAATGTGGCATATCACAACTCCTACGGTGGTTTGACATTCTAAACTACTATTTTAGCCAATGGGAAAGGGGGAAACACCTTATTATTTCGCCCATTCCCATTGGCTGGTGGCAACATAGTCGGAACTGAAATGGTTTTGATAGAATGCTGATAACCAGAAAGGCCCCAGTTTGGGGTGAAAATGCCCTATTTCATCAACAAAACTGAACAAAACATCTATCTATATCAGAAACTTTGTTGGCCAGGTAGATTTACGGTTTGAAATGCAAGATTTAGGATGATAGCAAACAATTTTGTTTGTGTACGCGATAGGCTCCCGTACGCGATGGGGTAGCATTACTCTAGATAGAAGGCATGAGTTCTGGTTAGGTAGGAGTGTGAATCTCATTCAGAATTCCTTCCTTGCAAGAATACTAAGATCTGCCAGCAGTTGGGCACTGCAGTTGGGCAGCAGGAAAGAATACGCCGATGCAACATGACCTGACCATGATTCATTGTGATTCACTGATTGTCTGATTCTTTTGACCAACATTGCAACAACAAGCTAGACTAGTCTAGTCTAGTCAACTCTTGTAACGCTGATATACTGTGACATCCTAAGATCCCGCATTACAGATGCCTCTTAATAAGACCCAGTGTTTGACTTACATGAAATATAACAAAAAATATCAAAACCGCCGTCAAAATCAGGGCGAGAATGTAGCAGAATGCCGCAAATGTGAACGCCATTTTAGCAACGGAAGTTGGAAAATGTAGATAACGTACGAGTTGCTGCCCTTGCTTAAGCTAGAAGTATTCTCAAATTGCTGAAGAGCTCTGTAACTCATCTGTACAAAAGTCGACATAATTTGGGTGTGTAATTGTTCACGAAATAATTAATTGTTCTTGCATTGGCCAGTGACCCTTCCCAAGTCCCTAAACACTGTCAAAAATGCATAAATGTTTCTTACAAGTTAACAGGTTTAATCCCACCGGTGTGAGTCTCAATCAAGATTTTCTTTACCTTGGCGATGAACAGGTGTTATCCACACTAATTGTACCCTTTTTTCAGGGTTGTGTAGCGAATATGTAGCGAAAATGTAGTGACAAAAATTGGTAGTAGTGAATGCAAGCGCTAGATATATTGATAGTAGCGAAGCGAATACAAGCGCTAGATATACATCTTGACAGCTAAAATTGCTTTTATTCTTCATTGACACTCTGAGACCTAGGGTTATTAACTTCATTTTAATATATGGTGTAATCTAGATGCTTGTCTACTTTATTATTTATGTTAGCCATAATCAAAGGAATTTATGTGTGTACTGTGTGTGGTTGTCAATTCAGTAAACCACAGGAAAATCAGTTCCCTTTTTATATGATGTATAATTGAACTTTACACTAACTGGTTTCAGATCTGTTAGATGATACTAACATTTTTTACTCTTTTTTTCTTCCTAGACAAAATTGTTGAAATTTGTGGACGGCTGCATGTTTTGCCAAACTCAACCAGGTGGAACTCCACTTACGATGCCATCAGATGCCTGGTTTCTGTGAAGGAGAGCCTCAACCCGATCTCAGATAAGCTTGGATTGCCAGCGTTTAAAGACACGAAAATGGCCTTCCTGATGGAGTTTGAAGAGATAAAGATTAATGAGAACTCTGGTTAACACACCCACTTTTAGACAAACTACCTTAGGTATGTTATTCCAAGTTATGCTCCTCATCAGAAACAATGTTGACATTACTGTTTAATAGAAGAGTCCAAAGGAAGGTATTTTTGTGTTGAGCAATGATGATGTTAACAGGACCCAAGTCTGGCCCATTAGAACGTGGGCTGATGTACTATGATTTGTTATCTTCATTCAGCAACAAAGATCTTCTTTTGGTGCTAAGCTTTTTCTGTCAGACGAAACATTAGTCTACACAATATATTTTCCCCTTCTATTCACGTTAATTATGATTGTGACAAACTAAATTGTTCTTTATAATCATTTTTCTTCCGACATCTTTTCACCATTTAATTTAGGTAATCAGTCCTTTGGCTGCAGCCCTAGACATGCTTCAGGATGATAAGGGAGTTTCTCTTGCTTACTTGCTGCACCCTGCATGAACAGTCTGAGGGGCAACTCGAGAGCAAGCGTCCACACAGTAGACACTGCTCTCCTCTAATCTCGGCTCTTTTGACTGGACTGGATAAACGCTTTGGCGGTCTGCTCATGGACAACTGTCAGTCATCCACAGTAAGCACAAATGTTTTGATAAAATATCTAAGAAATCTGGCTTCAGCTGCCTTTAAGTAAAAACTGATATATTTCTTGTGCACAACTCTCAGTAACGGAGTTCTTTTGTGTACTTTGGGGGTTTTGGTGACAGACCTTACAACTAAAATATAGGCCTATTCAGTCTAATGTAATTCCTGCAATGCAATCATCATTTATCCTCAAGACTGTTACAGTAGATTTGTTATTATGATACAGTATTTATTCAAATACTGGTATGCACAACCAACAGACACTTTATCCATCTTTCTTTGTTTTGTTTTGCTTTAATTTCTTTGGTTTCTATTATCTAAATGAATTTCAGTTGTAATGAGCTCTGAATAATTTTGATAAAACCTCTGCTTGTATTTTGAAGCTCTTTTGTGAATGCACACTGCAAAGTTACTTTGATTTGACCATCCTGTGTTTATTATAGTCATGATACATATCTTCCTTTCCAGATTCAAATTACTCTGGACTCAAGATCAAGCAGTCAAGGAAAAGTCAAAGGCCCTTCTCCAGTTTCAATTAACTGTATGAATGATTCATGTTTTTTTGTTGTTTTTTTTCACAATCATATATTATACAAGCTGATAAAAGTAGTGAGTACTTTTTGAAAAGCAGCTGTAAAGTAGAGAATACCAAATTATAGAAAGTAGTTTTAGAGTAGTGAAATTATTTTTGTGATCAAGTAACTTGTAGTTAATCAACTACTAAAAAAAGTAGTTTTTTGCACCCTGCCCCTTTTGGAGCTGGCCTTTTTCTGTAAATATAATAATGTAATGCGAGTTACAGTTGCGATTTAAGGCTAGAAATGGATAACACTCACGCGTCCTTGTCTTATAGTTATATGATGAGTAGGCTATGCAAGGGGGAAAATGTAGTGTGATTTGTGTGTTTTAGCTAACTCTGGTGATCTGTGTGTGAGTGCATGCGTGCGTGCATGTCTGTCTGTCTGTCTGTCTCTTATATATATATATATTATATATGAATGAATGAAAGAGAGAGAGGGAGATGGGTCTCCCCTTGCACTTAATAACAGCAGAACTCAGTTAACACAACCATTGCTTAACAGTTCCAGCTTAGCACATAACCGCTTTGTCCAAAATAAACATTTTAAAAAAGCTTCGCAGAACACAAGACTTCTGGCAACATACATTTCAGTGGCTTGGACTAATCAGTGTATTGTCAAAGAGTTTGTACTGTATGTTACCTTGAACATATATTTTCTTGGATACGTTGTTTTATGTACTACTGTTACTTTCACTGTAATGTATTTTATGGATTTGCTAAAGCTCTATATTATCACCAAACTTTTTGATTTGACCAAATCGCATCAGTAGTTTGACCGAATCACATCAGTAGCATGACCCAATCACATCAATAGTTTGACACTAGGTAAAACTGCATAAGAGACCAATAGTGGAGCTCTGATAACGCAACTACCCCTCAGATCAAGTACTGTATTTAGGATGCGTTATCAAAAGTTTTGTGTTATCCAAAGTTTTGTTTTTTTGTTATTTGTAAGGAACAAAGATGTTGGAACTATTGAACAAGATTGTGCTAAGCATGAAATTGTGTGTTAAGCATTGTTTGTGCTGTCAAAGTTCTACGGTGTAGTCTTTGCAAGCTAATTCATAAGTCTACAATCTCGAACCCCCTCGTGTTGACAAAATAGACTGGTACCTCATTATTATACATACAACACCCTTATAAGAAACACTTTTGAAGCAAACTTTCAGAGATAAATAAAAGTTTTTCCTTACTTACATAAGGAGGCTGAGAAAAGGCAAGGTCGATGGATTAAAGTGAACTATTGCTTTAAAGTCCACATGAATGTTCTGCTTTCATTTTTAGTTCTCAACTGTAATATTACAATGAATTGACTGTGTTTCAATAGGAAAGTGACTAAATAGTCAGGATGAATTTCTTGTGAAAATGGTTTTTAAATGCAGGGGTGTATTGTATGTGTACCCAATGCGCATCACTGCCAAATTAAGATAAAGCATGGTCTGCACCATCGGTGATCGTATGCAAAATCCTTATGTCAGTTAAACACACAGACAAGAAACTCCCTAAACATTAAAAGTGTTCACTGCAGTTAACGCAGTACGTTAATTAACATACGGATTATGCATACGGTCACAGAAGCAAACTTGAGAGTCAGTAGGGCATTGGTCCAAAGTAAGGTACTACACTGCAGTCAACAAACATGGGTGAGCGCATGTGAAAGAGCAGATGTGAATATCAATTATTTTCCGACAGATATTTTGTGCTCAAATCATACAATTATCATGGTTTTTTGGTTGTTGTTTTTTTTCCGGGGGAGGGGGGGGAGGAAGAGGGGGAGTGGAGGGTTGAGCAGGAGAGGGTGTAAACTACCCATCACGGGCGCTCACCCTCAGTTGTGCAGTCACAAAGCTTGCTAAGGAAATGACAATAAACAAGAAATCTAGCCTAGGATTCTCTATTTCACCAGGAATATTGTCAGCATTTGGTGTGGGACCCTCAAGTCATTGGCATATGCTACTTTTGCTACTAGGTTAATCTGCTTATGTTGCCCATATACACTAGAAATGCACACAAATGATAAATTTATGCAGTAATTATGATATTTCTTTGTAAGGTACCTTCTGTTCCTATTTTAGAACAAGGATACATGCACATACATTTTGTAAACACTGCCAAGTTTGCTATAGAGGTGAACTGAAGGCTAAACTTGCTAGGTCATGTCTGTTTTTAATTTTTTCCAAACCAATTCCATGCCCCAGTTGCAATAACCATTATTCCTTTGCTCACAATCGACCTCTGCATTCTGGATTCAGGTCTCAGTACTAATAATTCTCTCTGTATAACAGGCTGCAACTACAAATTATGCACATTCTCCAATGCCTCAATCTTCATCCGCAACAAAATACTGGAAAAATACAGTAATCAACGGTTACAAATGGAAACAGTTATCTCAAAAATACTGCTAGTGCTAAGACAAAAGGAAACAAGAAGCCCTCTTTGTTTTTCTCTTTTCAGGCCAAAATTCTGTTTAGACCAAACATACAGTTTTATCCCTTGGATTTCATTTTAAACATTGTCTATTTTATTTCACAGTAATGCTAAATAAAAATTCATGGTAAACTTGCCCAAGTGTTTCTACAGTCTTCTTCATTCAATTGATCTAAGAGCGCCTGAATACTTACAAATGCTTATTTAGAATTGTTTTTCAATTTACAGAATGCGATACTGGCAAGTCCCAAAGTGCTATTTGGTGTTTATTAGTCCTACATTTTGAAACATGTCCCATAAGAAATAGATAAAAGTATCTCCTGCATTTCACGACATTAGCTTCAAACGTTGAACATCAAGAGTGGCAATGAAACGAGCAAATAATACCAGCTCATACAAAGTGTAGAAGAAGATTATTTTATTTGACAAAAGCAAGCCAAGCAAACTTACAAAATTAACAGAGAAAAAACATTCTTATAGATATATCGATACTGTGGATTACACTCTTTTGGACAGCTACTCCAGTTTAATAAGGACTTCCTAATGAAGCCTTAACAGTGATATTCAGGTACAGTTACTGGCACCTATTGCTTTTACTGTACTTCTTTCGGCCCTTTTAACATTTTGTGCTATTCTACAAATACCATTGTGATTTTCAAACATTTCTCCAATGGAGGTTAAAGTGCTTTTTTGCCTGATATTTTAAGGGAAAGAAACAGGAAGGTCAACATCCAAAACTGTTCACAAATCTTTTTCCAAAATAGTCCCCTTGATTTCTGATTTGGTCCCCAATTTCTCATAAGGCTGGTTTTGACTGCATATGGGCTCACACTGAACAAGTGATTTCAGGGAAACAGAATTTACACTCTCAATATATATATTGCTGGACAAAATGCCATTCCATTTACACAGGCTCCATTATTATAACACCTGCTCGATCATGCAATTAAATCTGAATCATCATAACAATAATAATCAAGCCATTACAAGTAATAATGGATCACCTCTAGGAGTTGTCTTCAGAACAGAGCTTGATTTCTGAACCTTGATCATCATTATTCACTGTGACCCTTTATACAGTCGACTGCTTAATCGCTCTTCCTCAGGATCATGGAAAAAGTGGGCGATTAAGCGGAGAAGCGATTAAGCTGAGTAGATCCTATTTTTGGTAATGTGGTTAAATTTCTTTGATGTCCTTGTTTGATGTCGTGCATTGACGCTTTCTTATCGCCAGATTCAGAACAGACTCCAGTTTGACGATATTGTAGTGCACAAAATGTGTGATCTCCGCGGTCGCTCTCACTGGCCACCTCGCAGTAGCCCAACTGACAATAAGAAGCAGGATGGCACTGTCGGGATCGACTGTTCATCCACATGGCACATTCTCTGATCTAGTCGAAATCCACCAATATATGTTTACTTTCTCCGCCTTGCTGAGACGGAAGGCGTGGCGAGGGGAGACTAGATCTATACGGCTTTCGGTGAGCGGCGGCAGTGATGCATAGCGTGGGACAAAGGGGGACAAGAGGAGGGGGAGGTGGGGAAGAAAGGCTTATCACACCTATTTCGGCGTGGCAGCTGGCACTCAGTCAACCGGTCTGCCACCCGTTGCGCAGTTATACCATCTGTGTACATATTTGTTTGTCAACTGTAATCCTTCAAACGCTGACCTTTGAATTCACGGGCGCTGAAGAGTGGTCAATTATCCGGAGTGAGAGGCGATTATCCAGTGACTTTTATATAGAAAAAATTTGATTCCTTGGGAAACGAGGCAATTAAGCGGAAAAGGTGTTAAGCGGAAGGCAATTAAGCGGAGTCGACTGTATATGCAACAGTGCTAAAACTAGCCAACAAGTTAATTATCAATGTATGTACCTAATAGACAATATCCGGAAATAAGATTGCGGAAAGAAATTCCTGAAAAAAAAAGTTATGCACCTCGAGTTGTTCACAATGCGAGGAAAGCGTGTTGTAGAACGGGTACCCAGCGCATAGATAGACTGGTGAACGTGACATACGGACCTGATTACACGATTTTACATGCCATTAACTTATTGACCTCTTGGTCTATTCGCATAAATTTTAGCATCAACTGCAAGCTCAATCATTTCCCCTTGGTTTCATATCAGTAACATTACATTCCAATACGTAAAACACTGTAGGGCCTACAGCTCGTCGCATAAACTTAATCACATTATACATCAAAATTAGGCCCAACGTCTTGTGCAGAGTGCAGATCTGTAAAAATGTTTAATATATGTGAGAAATTTGAAAAGTAAAATTGTATCGAGGGCCTAAAAGGCTGTATTCTGCCCACGGCAGGCGATACTAGACTAAGTCTAGGCCTAGTCTAGCACAAATGGTCGTTCGATGCATGGGCTTTTTTTTTTTTGGGTGTGGGAAGGGGGAAGAGTGGAGGCACAATGGACACAGAAGCATGAAGAAATACTGAAAATATAGAACCTTATAACCCTTTCCACAAAGACACTTTTTTTTTTGTATTCAATGTGAATCAAATCATAAATAATTTCTATGGCGTGTCTGTTGGGAAGAACACCCAGTAAACAATCTGACACACTATAAAATGTATAATTACAGATTAAGAGTCATCGTAAACTCTTGAAATGCTTAATCCCCGAAACAAAAATTACATCGTTACACACCGTACTTTACAAAATCACTGAAACTTGTAAATGGCAATATTCTGACACTCCGATTAAATGTTTAATTAGCATAGATTAAGAGTTATCGTAAACTCTTGAAATGCCTAATCCTCAAAACAAAATTAAATAAATCGTTACACACCATACTTCACAAAATCTATGATAAAATCTTATCACACAGATTAACAGTTATCGTAAACTACTGAAATGCCGAATCCTTAATAATTATTTCAAATCATGACATAATGTACTTTACGAAATATGTGAAAGTTGGAAATAGCAACATTCCAACACACTGAAACATGTTTTATTACAGATTAAGAGGTATCGTAAACTGTTGAAATGCCTAATCCTCAAAACAAAATTAAATAAATCGTTACACACCATACTTCACAAAATCTATGATAAAATCTTATCACACAGATTAACAGTTATCGTAAACTACTGAAATGCCGAATCCTTAATAATTATTTCAAATCATGACATAATGTACTTTACGAAATATGTGAAAGTTGGAAATAGCAACATTCCAACACACTGATACATGTTTTATTACAGATTAAGAGGTATCGTAAACTGTTGAAATGCCTAATTCTATAAAAGAGATTTAAATCATGACACACCGTACTTTACAAAATCTGTGACAGTTTGAAAAATTCAACATTGGAGACATAAAATGCTGGAGACTGGTTTGACCTTTATGACTTCTCACCGACTTCAAAAACCTGTTCAGCAATTGAAAACCCTTTGCACTGTACCATTTTAATCACAAATGTAAAGCTTATATACAAAATACAATCTTAAAAAAAAAGTTAGGACCTTTACTGAACATGCCACAACTTTCTAATGCATAAGTGTGGATTTCCAGTTCAATTAGAGTGGCCATTTCATACAGGCTTAGAGAGCAACCCTTTTTTCTCAATAGGAGAAAGACCACTCGTTTTTGTAAACCAGGATACTAGTTGGTCATGTCTGTGGTATATATCAAGAATGCCATTTTGCTGTTCATGAGAACCTCTTTTTTACTACCTGGTGTAAACATTATATACATGTATTTTCATAGCAATTTGCATAACATTGTAACAACCAGCCCATCTAAATGACCTGTCAACTGTGCATGTGTACCATGCCCAGGACATGCTGCTTTCAATGGTTATTTTGAAATATGGGTTCTACAATGAGAACGGAATTTCAAATCTCAGTTAACTGAACGAAGATTGGATTATAACACATCCACAAGTTTTGATGCACGACAATGTTAATTATTTTTTCCCTTCTTTTACACATTGTAAATCATTTGTGTTAATGACATCCATCGTCCCATAAAATTTGCCCAGTCACGGTCTACTTGCAATGGAAAAAAAAATGTACAATTATGGTCATAGACAATACATTTGTTGTATTAGTGATTGACTTTCATTGGTAACCAGTCGCATAATGTGCAACTGTAATCAGCAGGTTCCTAGGTATACTTCTGATGCCATGATAAAAAAAACCCAAGATCTTCTCTGTTGATGTGTGGTCACAAGGTCTTTTTCAGTACTGGTGTCTCCAACAGTGGACTGCTCTCTCAGAAGACAAATCTTAAGTCAATATAAATAAAAAAAATAGTAGCATCTCTACTGCAAGCAAAAGAAAAAGCATGAAACTATATCACTGTGGTACACAAAGCCTTATGGAAATACCAAAAACCAATAATGGGCTAGCAAACAGTATACAGTGAAACTCGGATATAACGAGGTCATTGGGACCAACCGTCGGTGCTCGTTAGAACCGATGGCTCGTTACAAGCATGGTCCACTGAAAATCATGTAAAAACTGTCAGTAGTGTCAGGGAGACCCCAGTCTAGCCTTGTAAGTCTATGTGGAGACCCTTTACTTAACAGGGTACTTAACTCTGCACATCAAAATACTGTAAAAAATATCTCTGGTTGCTTCCGAGTAAAACTGGTCCCGATATCGGAACATCTTTACTTCTGGCTTGCTTGAACCAGATAAGCAGCGCCTTATCTACATCATCATACGCCGATGGTCGCTGTCTCTTGTGATTCAGGCTGCCCTTCTCAACTGCGGTCCTGATTTTGTCGCTGTCCTTTAAAAATGTTGAAAGTGTGCTTGTTGCGATGCCGCTTTCACGACAAATTTCTGCTTTGCTCTTCTGCTTTCTCTTGACTTCTTCAATTACTTTTAGTTTTGTTTCGAAGGACAGACATTTTCTCTTCCTCGATTCCATCAGTGACAGGTGTACTTAAACAAAGCAATGCAAATGTTGAGAGTCGAGAAACGAATGACTGACCGATCGTAATCACCGTTTCTGCGATTGTTATGATTGAAATCAAAATTGCCTAGCGCAATGATTGGTCTAAACAACAGGCGGGGCCAATCATTAGCCAAGCATATCAATCCCATCTTCCTCCCGTCGCATGGTCACATCTCCACCGCATCCTTCCCTACCCCGCTTCTTAGCCTACTGCGCAATTAGTTTGTACCAGTAATCCTACCGGTAAATTACATAAGCGAGACAGCGAGACTTGCCTATTGTTGGCAATTGTTACGTAGCCTAAACGTTCGAGTTCCTCGCCGCTGAAAGTTTTATTGCGGACGAAAGGGTTGCGAGGGCCTAATTGCAGGTCGGTTACCTCATTAGGGCCGGGGTTAGCGGATTTTGTGCTCGTTATATGAAAGGCAAGTTTACTATTACAAAGAAGGAAAAAAAAACGGGGATTTTCATTATGCTCGGTACATCCGAAAACTCGTTTTATCCGTGCTCGTTATATTCGAGTTTCACTGTACAATGAACACTTTTTCTCCAATCTCTCCTCTTCTAGTCCTCCTACATATAGTCCTTATAAAAAAATCTTTCTTCAAAAAGAATTAAGCACCATAATTATAAAACATATTCCCAAATGTCCACCGACAGCCCACTCAACAATTTTTACACTCCTTATTCTGATAAGATAATATTCAAGGTCAATAAAATCAAACAGATTGGAATAAACTCTTTCAAAAAAAAAATCTGCAAAGAAGAAAATTCTTATTCTCCCACATAAATGTAAAGGATGACAGTTTCCTGAATAGGGTGCTTCAGAATGCTACACGCTGAAACAGAGTCCCCCAAGCGATCTATTTTTAGCCGCGCCGTCCGAACCGGCGGCTCACTGTTACCTTCATTCATGGGTGAAAGGTCAGATTCGTGCTGCCTTCGATGTTGACTGTTACTACTACTAGTATTACTGATTAGGCTGCTAGGCGTAACCTAGAAGTTTGTTCAACCAATGCCTCGGAACAAGCATTGCGCTTAGAGTACTTGCCACTTGAACATAGGAAATAACATTGTCAAGATCTGGAGAGAGTATTTTTATCTCCTTTTTCCGAAACTTTAGAAATTTCCGAAATACCACTAATTTAAGACCATGCAGTCAAGAACTTTTTGGTAGTGGTGCTAAAATCAGCAGAATTTTACAGAATTCCTGCTGACCCAACAAAAAAAAAAATCAAGGAACGTCATTTTCTCCATGCTCCACATAGAGCTGATCACTAGCCTCGGCCAATGTTATGCACGAATATGCACTTTGACCTCCCAGCCTAGCCAGGTGCCCTCCGACTGATGACGTAGGCGGTTATCGGACTTAGAGCAATCTGACGTTCACGCGGAAGATCTGAAGAACCCTATATAATTTAAAAAACAAAAACGATGGAAACAGGAAAAAAAATCCTTAGGTTCTCCTTCTGCATAACACTGTGAAATCTAACAACTTTGATCCTCTCCTCTCCTTCCTATTACCTCCATCCTTTCCCACAACCACCTCCGCCCTTGCCATCTAATTCTTGTCTCCAAACACATCAAAGTCAAAATTATCACAGGCATACACTAATTTTATTGACCCCATTTCTGTCTTCAGGATAAAGGTTGCTGGAACTCCTGTTGTACATTCATGTAGTGAACCTGTTGCCTCAATCGATCAACCCAAATGAACCAAATTTTCAAATAAAGTTTACAATGCAATAGTAGATACCTGTTACTAGAGTAAATGCTGCTACCCATACATGCTTCAAAGCTATGTGGAAATACATACCGACAAAGTGAAAATGAATACAAACATGTTTTTTGCATGAGCGTGAAAGTGCTGCATGGCACATTAATAATATTAATGACTAAACTACGCCTCTTAGTATAATTAATTAAGCGCTATAATTCTAGCTGAAAATTTATGTATCACTAATCTTGATTATGATGTAATTGGACTTGCGAGATTTGGTTATTGGATTTTCTGTCTCATGCGTCACTTACAAGTTTTGGTTATAGCGATTATGAGTTATTATCACGGTCTGTCTAATAAGTTTGCCTCTTTAAATTAGTAGGTCTTCATTATTTCTGGTAAAACATTCAATTTCCTTTCATAATTCTTGTATTCTACTATTTTATAGAAATTAATATGGACCCTTTGAATGACCATGAAAATGTTATTTCAGATTCAGCTGTTTCTCTCACTGTTTCAAGGCATAACTGAGCAAAGAATGTTTGCCAGCTTTGGCAATTAACACGAAATCAGCTCATAAAGTGAACAGAAAAAAAGAAGAAAAAAAAAAGGATTACAATTGAATCATTATCAAATGTAGTAACAATAATATGTTATTTTGATCCTGATTAATAAACTGATAATTAATTGTAATTCATAATAACAAACAGGATGGCTACTTGTTGTCAGTAAACAAATATCATGAATAATGAATGTTGACAAATAACAACTTACATGTCTCAATAATAACTGACTCAACAAATCTGTTTCATTACACTGATTATGTATACACATCTCTTTGTCGACGATGTAACGCATAAGCAGAATTTGATGTCTGCACAAACTTTTTCTGCCATACTTAGTTTCTAAACACAAAACATTTAAAAAAGACACATAGAAATCAGCAAAAACGTGCAAGTCCAGTTGTAATGGATACTGTCATCAGGACTATAGAAAGTAATAGAGAACTACACAATACATAATCCATATAATTCTCTCCTTCTCCACTCCACACTGTTGATGCATCTGTCTTTCCCTTTCTCAACTGGTTTTCCTTTCCCTCTTTTATTTAATCTCCCCATACTTATCTTCTTGTACTTCTTCCTTATTTTCTGATCTCTCCCATCTGATACTGCATCTTTCTCTCATCCAGTCCTTTTCACTTTTACGTTGTTGTTTTTCACCCCCATCAAATTCTTCTCCCTGTTCTCAGTCTCTTCCTCATATTCCTCTTTGTATTTGTATTTTCTCTATCATGCAGTCTCCTTAGTCTTGGCCTCAAATCCTCTTCTTCATCATTTCTCGCCTTCTTTTCAACTTTAATCTTATTCTCTCATCCCCCTCTCCATCTCTTCCCCCCTCTTTTCCTTTCCAACTCCTCTAACCCTCTCCTCATGCTCTTCTTCTTATCCTCTTCTTTGAGCCACTGTTTTAATCTTATCTTAAACTGCACTCTCCACACTTCCTCCTTTTTCTCTCTTCTCCATCACTGTTTCATTATCTTCTTGTAGGTGTGGCTTGGATTTATCTGCAACCATTTGTAAGCTTGGCCAGAATCACAATTCTTTTGATTCTGCCATACACTTCCCTTGCTTGCCCTTGGTCTTGAGGAAGCACAGGCCCATGAAGCTCAAGCAGTTCTCCTGCTTTGGGTTGCTGGCTGTTCATGTTGCTGGTCATCATGATCAATGACCATTCACGTGTATATCTGCATACTAAGAGAGCAAAATACTGGATAGCCCCTCATCGGTTTACAGGGATACCATCCATTATAAAGCCCCCTTAGATAGCTCGGTGAGACCTGAACAGCCAGTTTATATTGGCTGAAGACCAGAGGTATCCACCACAACCTTGATGAACAGCATGTCGTCCTTGATGTATTGGTTGCTGGTGTTCTCTAGCACTGTGTGGGCAACAAACAAAGGGCAGCCACTTGCAACATTCATCTCGGCATTCATTGGACGCCGGAAGCTGGTACTTGTGGGATCAGGATGAAAGTCATCCTTAAGGTGACGCCTCTCGGTTGACTGGTCCACCAAAATCAGACTGACCTGTAAGTTAGTCAAACATATCTTGTCAAAAATTAGCAGACATGAAACTTTTAGACTAAACAACAGCTGATTCTATGTCATATGAATTAGTGTTCTTTTTGTCATGTGACTTTTTATTCTTTTTTTCCAAACCCCAAAAGTGCACTTTGATTGAATAATGAGTTAGTAATTCATTCATGATTGCAACTCTTGTTTAACTGAATTCATTATAATTTCATATACAGCTATTACCTCCAGAAGAAAAGACTGTACAGAAGACCTCTTCACTTACCCATGCTCTAGAACAGAAAGTGTAAGTGCAGGTATAAAAATAAGTGAACTGGGAATACTGTTCAAAGAAAAGATAATATCAGACCTGTAAGTGACCTGTGACAAAATTGTCTGAACTTTTTTCACGCACGCAACCCAAATAAAAAGCGCAACTGACTGACATATTTAACAAGAAGTTATAGACTACCTCCCTTTAATTCTATAAGACTATTAAAAGAAATGGTAACAAGACCAACATCAAGACTTTTGAAGGCTCGGAATGCTGCTAACAAACTTTGATTCTGCTTCAAGCTGGATCTCTTTTCCATATGACTAGCACACTCTGCATGGTGCTTGATAAAAGACTGCCTTTCTTGGGGTAATCTAGATCTAGCCTCTTGTTGCAGTTAAGTACAGTATGCAAGACCAGGCTCAACAATCTTTCGCACATAGATAGGTAATCTCCATGTGCATCCTTCTCCTCAAGCCAAGACCACTAAAACTTATTCTTGATCCCCTCCTCCATCTTCCGTAAATCAGTATCACGAGTGATGAATACCTCCGGCATTTTGACCACTGGATGGCCAACTGAAGAGCACATTCCACAGAGCTTGACAGAAGATATGAAAATTGATGTTTCCACGAATAAAGTCTCCAAAAAATTAAAGCGACAATGCCAGTACATCGACTGATCAAAAAACAGCTCTACCAAACACACAGTCTTAGGCTATCTCCTTCAACATTTTTTACTACTGGAGGGCCTACAGAAAAGCATAGTCCACAGAACTTGACGGAAGAGAAACTGACGTGTAAAAAGTGTCCAAGAATGATGCAAAAAAAAATGCTGTATCATGCACTTCGACTAGACTGGGCCGACAGACGATGTGCAAACGAGTCGCGAGTTCATATATGGTGCCACACGGACATACGCAACCTGACGCTTCGTCGTGTTTCCAGTTGGCAAAATAATTTTTTTTCCTCAATGTATGGACGCTCATGGCCGGCAAAAACTTGGGATGTCGGCCGGAATTTTGAGGGTCAACGAAATTGTCGGAAATCCAACTTTTGTCGGAAAACTTACAGGTCTGAAATATATACGGGCTATTGCTCTTTCCAGTGTTTTAAATGTCATCATGTAAAAACTAAGCTTCAATTCAGTCCTAAGAAACAATAAATAGTGCTAACAATGACCAGAGCTGGTGGTGGTGGTAGGGTGGAAGAGGGGAAGATGACCAGGAGGTCATGTGGCATGGGAAAGCGGCAGCATCCCAGCAACTGACCACTCAATGTGCACAGAGACTCCACATATGATGACAAAAGCAGCTGCATGGATAAAATTTTCCAAAATTGAACTGACTGAAAACCTGGCCGAGAATCCTGAGGGGACATATGCTTCTTAACAGAGTCTACAGACAGTGGTCCAGGAGGCCTGAGATAATTTTGTATTTTTGCAATTAGATTTGAAATTAAATGGGGTCATTTTGTTCATAATATTTTGACATTGATGACTTTTTTCCACGTGGCACTAATAACATGTGTGTTGTTATAAAAAACTACCTTTGACCCTTCATCTACTGATTTCAGTCAATTTACATCAGTTTCACCCCTGCAACAGGCCTGTGCCAAACCTGGTTTGAGAGCTAATCATAAGTAATTGTATTCACGGTATTCATATTCACTGGGGATTGGATACTACTCTACTTGATTACTTGGCTGCATAGCTTTACAGGCACTCAGATATTGACATCCGGGAAAGTATTTACTCATCAAGTTTAGCACTGGGAGTTCGTCAGCGATTGTTTCTTCATGCTAAGAGACAAGGGTATGGAGAGGTGGACAATGCACCTGAGACAGTAATTATTATACTCAAAGAATAGCTTATTATTAAACTGCATCTCTATACTGTTGTCCAATTTTGATGAAGTTTTCATGCATCTTGTAAAATAAATAAGTATTCCATTTACCTTGCACTGAAAGGGCCAAGGCAATAGTGCATCATACTCTCCCTTCATGACCACAAAGTAGAGTGACATGTGAGTGCCTCGACCAATCCCGTCACCATTTAGATACACCCTGGCACACATCTTGTATCCAAAGCGACTGCTGTAGAATGGCTGGCTATAAAGTGACACTGTTCGGCCCTGGACTGCATCCTGTAAAAAAAGATGCTCTGAATACTAATGCACACCCTGTCAAAGCACGACCTACCAGCATTACTCAACTGCATACCATGCCGCTGTAAATTAAGACCAAAACTAATGCTAACACGCTTCTCTATTATGTATCAATAGGAAGAAATATTCAGACTAGTGTCACTATAGCTGTTGCAGTCAAAATGCTGGTGTAATAAGGTACTCAACATCCTCCACAAATCTGTCAGCCCCAGAATTTTCAAGCCTAAACCAATTTCCAAATAGGCAACACTGAGGCATGCATCAATGTACTGCTGAGCTGGAATTATGTTCATGCAATGTGGGCAGTGTGTAACAGTCTTCCATAAATTCATGGCATCCCACTGTTAATAGGAAAGCCTAACCACACCCAACATCTCAGTATTTAGAAATCCTGTAATCTTTGCAAAATTGCAGTATATATAAATTACATTTAAATATTAGTTTTTTCTATGTGCATCTTCAATGAATCCTCATTTTGTACCAAGAAATAATATCTCTGAGGATAGCAAATGTATGAATAACCTGATGACTACATTTCAAAAACTGACTGCTTGATCACAACATGCTGAGAACAAAACTCATACCCTCTTCCGGTGGCTATAATCACGAATCTTCCAGAGCAGCTTTCCATCAAAGCTGGCTGTTTCAATCATCTGGAATCTAAGATCCATTTCTGCCATGCGAATTTCATGGCTGGCAACTTGACGGTCATGTCCCGCAACTTGTGGGATAAGGGTTTCTGCAAATTTGCATTGTGAATGAGACAACCTTGGTCAAATAAGTGAACGAAGATGGCAGAAGAATAACAGTAATAAATGAGAACCAGAGCAAAGAACAGAGATGCCTAGCTCTTGGGGTGTCACAGAGGGAAGTTTAGGACCAATAAGGAAGTAGTAGGCCTACACTACAAATAAAGAGTAGACTAACAAATATTATACAAACCTACCAGTTCTCATCAATGAAAAACAGGTTTTATGCACAAATACCTAAAAGATAATAGAATGAAGACTATTTTTCCCAATGCGGGGATGTTAAAAGTGAGTGCAGAAGAAAATTCAAACCATGGATCTATATCTAGACCTACTTTCATACTTCATTGTCCCATGACCCCTGTGGTTTTGCTATTCCGCTTTATGCCATGTAATGGTACTGTATAAGATTTATTGCTGAACTGTGTGGCATAGATTTATAGTCTATTCCACAGGTCAGGTGATGAGAAAAGAAACTTGGCTCTGATGTCAGCTCTTGCCAACATCTGATAGATGAACACTGATCATCATGTAAATTTTCTTCCAATTGTCTAGACTCTGGCAATTTGCTGGAAATTCCCACTGGACATGAGAGGGTAGGCATCTCTGAGAGAATAGTGAGGAAAGTAAAATATCAGGTATTAATGTTCTAAATTCAGTTTATCAAAAACTATAATCCGCGAATCAAATTAATAACAATAGGTCATGATTAAAGTATATCCCTTAACATGTGGCTTAACATCCAAACAGTCCTAGAGGAATAGGTAGGACAATTTTAACATGGTGATGCATTTACAATGCCGAACTTACAAAACTTCTCTCACAAATTACAAAGCATGCGAGTCAGCATCACTTGATTGTACAGTAGAGTTCACTTAACATGACACAGCTTTACACAAAATCCGTTCACAATTGCGTTGACAACGAAAGAAGGGAAGTCCATTTCGTCTCTGATCATGAAAGCGGAACTTAGCTCATATGAACAGAGTTCTGCCCAATGCTGTTGATCATGGAGAAGGAAAATTACAAACAGATCAGAACTTAGTTCAGGTCTTTTTTTGTTTTTCATTTTGTCAGCAACTATGTATTCACCACACTCAGCCACACTGCGATCACCAGCTTCATTGGACCTGTCAATCTGAACGGTCATTCTTCGAATCAGTAAGATCAGTTTGTCACTCCTGCCCTTTTATGGCGTCAGGTAAATAAAGCCATCGAGACGAATTTGCTGTTGCCGTCCGCAATACACAATAAGGACTAGCTTACTGCATATCAATGTAAAGACACCTGGTATCCAGGACAGCGTCACGAGGCTTGACCACCTGAAGTGCATCTCTAACAAAATTATGCTTATGTCTATC
Organism: Ellobium chinense; assembly: GCA_033807755.1. Classification (NCBI taxonomy): domain Eukaryota; kingdom Metazoa; phylum Mollusca; class Gastropoda; order Ellobiida; family Ellobiidae; genus Ellobium; species Ellobium chinense. Next base: position 2,396,064 of record JAWQUT010000021.1, on the reverse strand, counting down.
CTGAGTGGTGACTCTACACCAAATTGAAAGCCATAAATAATTATCAAAAGTGAAATTAAGGTTCGCTGGATAACGTAGAGGGGCCTGTGAAATGGGCAGAGAAACTAGAGAACTAGAGGATGTATATGATACACACGAAAGGAGCAGAGGAGGAAATGGGTTATCGAGAAGGCACACTAGTTGTCATAACATGACACCTTCGCCTTAGACTGATTTCCCATTGATGGGGTCTACAAAGCTGTTCTTTACCATTAAAAGCATAGCTGCAATTGTAATATCAACAATTTTCAGCATTATTAAAGCTCACAGATTCTTAGTAATGCTGAATCAGACACTGCTGCTGGTCAAGGATCCTTTAAAAAATACCTGGACCACACAACCGAATACATCATGCATTATGTGTAATAAATGCCAGGATTCAGATAACCAAACTAATGACTTATGCCTGCCTTAAAATCTCACATACATCATGATCTCAATTTCTTTAATTGGTTCCACGCAATTCAAAATCGTAAGGCTGTAGGTGCACATGTAATTTCTCCTGTCTAAATCTCTCTCTTTTTTTTTGAATTTTGGGGGTAGGAGAGGTTCCAAATTTTCTGGTTTTATAACGCACACTGCAATTACACAGTTATTATTGGCAGATGATAGTTACAATTAACTTCTGCGCCTGTGCTAATGAATCTGGTTTTTGGGGTTTTTTTTGTCTATTTAGGAAGGGATGAAAGGTATCATGTTCCTCATCACTAAGGAACAGTCACACATACGGCAATATCTTGTGCCCCTGAAACTGATATTCTTTACGACAAATACATATAAAGTTACATTCATTAATAGTTGAAATCCTCGTTTCCTGTCATGAAATCAGCTGTCTTGGATACACCTGCTATTTTCAGCAGGACAAATGAACGAAACGGAGTTCTTCAGACGTGAATGGGATAAACAAAATAGAATCTGATCGTCTTGGCTGAATAGGGAACGGAACAGTTGCCCATTTTTCATGAACGTGCCCAACCATGCTGATCTAGAGCATGGTGATTAAGTTAACTGTTGTGTCAAGTAAAGGTGATGACAATGTATGGCAATCCCCAACAACATGCAGTTTGAAAACTGAACATACCAAACTCAACACTCACAGCTGTGGTGAAAGACTACTGTTTCCCCATAACATTATACTGTCAGCGGATAACACAAAACTCACTTAACCACCAAGATTTGGCCAGTCTTTTTAATTTCATATCAATGGAATTTTATTGTACCTAAGATACTTGTTATAAACAGCAACTACCTCAGCAAGGGGCAAATACGAGATAGTGACTACAAGGCACTTACTCAGCTGCTCAATGCTTTGTTTCAGCTGCTCTATTTCTGGTAAAGCTGATGCTCCTGGGGCTATCTCCTGTACTCTCTGTTCCAAGATGAGCAGGCGTTCCACATGCTGTACCATCTTCAGCTGAAATTTCACACCCAATTGAAATAACACTTAACATTCCTCACTGGTAACCATTATAACATGTAGGAGTTGTTTTTTTATGAGATGTAAATGATCAGATTCCAACACTTAACATGTTATTTTGCCATCACTTTGCATACTGAGTTACATTTGGGTATTCACTGTCATAGTGAGCTGTGCTGAAGACTGGCAGTATTTTCTCCAGACCATATGAGATGGGGGTGACATCCCCCTTTGTCATAAATTTGGGCTGGGGATTTGTAAATTTTGAGGCTGGCTTTAGATTTTTCTACAATTCTTTTCAGTTTTTTAACAGAAAATATTGGATGGTAGGAGGATCAGCATACTTTCAATTAATTTTTGCGAAGTATTTTGAAACTAAAGGGCATGTGCAGCAGAACTTTTCATTAATAAAGGGAACTTTGTCATTTTGGGGTGAAAAATGGGTCATACAGGGCCGGAAGAAAGATAAACGGGAGTGTTTTGCAGTTTCCTCCCTCCTTTGCTATGGAAACGCCAATTGTTTGGCCGCCATATTGGAAAATATGCATAACTTTAGCATAACTTTGAAGCCTTTGATCTGGAGAACAACAGATCTTAGGATGCTGTTTTTTTTTTCTATTTGAAAGATCACTTTATTTACAATAGAATGTCACTGGCTTTTTTTTATTTCTTGGATAGTCTAGATTTTTTTTATAATTTTTTTTTTAAAATGTCATCAAAAAACACATAAAAGATAAAAAAACACAAGTTAAAGGAAGACTGCACCGTCCTACAGACCATATTAAATCATACAATACCCTATTATTCCAATAAAACAGTCTTTCAAGTGTCTGTCATAATGATATAACGCCTCTGCTGGCCCCAGACAACCCACAGGGTTACATTATTCAAAGTCTGAATTATTACAACCACTGCACGCGTGGTGGTCATAAGCTTACATCAAATACGTTCTCGCCACATGGCCAAGCTGTCTAGCCAGTGCTCTGCGGACGGGTGATAGCATGTTGGTATGAATGTCTTAATTCCTCTGTGGTCAGTAGATATGCCAAATAAAATCATACTGAGGCAATAAAAATGCAGAATACTTTTTCTGGCTTACACTATCAAACTTTACGTTTGAATTTGGTATACCAGAACCTTAATTAAAAGCTCAATAATACATTGTCAGGTAGAGGTGTCTGTACCTGCTGGAACGTAAGTGACGTCAGCGTTTTTGCCACAGGCTTCTGCTGATCGGGGAAGGGGAATAATTCTGGATGCAAGGGCCAAACCCGGCAACGGTGACAGAACAATGCTCTTTCTTCGCAAAATTGACTCGATGGGCACCATAGATAATTTTCAGAGAGCAAAAGTATTGAAAAACAGAAAATTATTTTTGATGTGCATGTCCTACTTTAACGGAAAAAACCTGTGATAATCTCAAAACAGAGACATGGAGAGTTGGTATGCAAAATTTTATGTAAATTGGACCAGAAGAAAGTCAGATCTCAGGGATCGAGTGACGAAAACTGTGATTTTGAGATAACTGACAATAAAGATTATCGACAGATGCATTTGGGACAGGGTGACCATTTCCTTTTACATCAAAATAAACTTTGTGAGACTGGTATCATGAAAATAATTTCAGGGATCGATAAAAGACATGTCCCCATTCAAGAAACTGCCCTTAACTCATTTTACACAATTTTATCCAATTAGGGTGCAGCACTTGCTCTTAAGGGGTGAATGACGCAATAGTGAGTCTGGAGAAAACGCTAGACTGACATTCAGCGCCTGCACTTTCTACTTTGCCATCAATCTGAGTAAGCCATCAGAGGTGTATGGCATTTGTCGCCATGACATGAATGAAATTTGAGGATTGTAAACTGTTATTCTGCCATTACCAAAAGATGCTCTGTCTTGGTAACTGGAGTAAAATGTGAGCATTCAGTATTCACAGCAGTCCACACAGTCATGGGTCATGTCTATTTTCTATTAATGACAAGTATCTTAAGACAAATCTTTCATACAAAGTCCACTTCCACCTAATATTGACTGCAATTAAAGCTCAATTCACTGGATAAAATAATTCAGTTCACACCTCAAAACTAATGGTGTTATGCGTAGTTACAGTAAATATTGTACACTAAACTTATCTCCCCTTGCATGTGCAAAATGGTGGAAACAGGCTAAGAGTTTCAGAGAACCTCTGTTTAACACATCTGTTATGATCAAACTGATTTGAAGTATATGAATTAAATATTACCAGCAATTACCAAGTGGATCTTTGTACAGCAATGCAATAGCAAGAAACATGATACAGATTTTTTTTTTTTTTTGTGCTGAGACCATGCCAGTATGTCAATGAAAGTGTCTGGGAGGAAATCAAAAAATGTTTCTTGGTTTATGATTATCATATGGTTACATCATCTTGAAGTCGACTACTGAAGAGCACAAACTCAGATGAATACTGGATAGAGAAAGTTTCTCAAAGGCTTTTCAAATTAGTCTCTTTGCATAATGCATTTACTCTCATCAAGTCTTTGCTGGGATGGCTACCATTCACAGTGTGCTTTTTCACCAAATTCCGCTGAGCCAATTTCTGCACATGCTGCACGCATTGTTTACTTCCAACCTACAAATAAATTTTACCAGACTGGGCAAGGTAACAAGATATCTGAATCACGACTTTACTCAGGGTTAATACACATTTTGAACATTTTTTTTCAAGACTTTTTCAAGACTTTCCAAGACCTAAATTTTAAAATTAAAGACTCTTATCTATGACATGCAATATGACCTGAAAAACATTTTCCGATGATGATGACGAAATTCAGAGCTGCCAACCTCCAAAACTGATTTTTCATATTCCAGGCATCAAAATTCATATTCTGACCCTGATTTTCCTACTCACACCGGTGCAGAAAAATAATCTCGCAAAATTGAAATGAATGTCTCCTTATTTGGCTGTTTAGTCATACATGTACTTATTAGGCTTGTAGATAGCTACTGTTTCCGTATCACACTAAGAAGCTTTTCTTCAGCTTTAAACTGAGGTAATGGGAGTCACTCACTGTGGTAATATAAAATACTTGACTATCAACAACTCTCTCCAAATCCTTTTTATATTCCTGTAATCTAAGTGCTATTTTCATAAGGTGAATTCTTCCTTTTAACTAAAAAAAATCCCCCTTCCTCCAAAATTAAAAACAAACAAAAAACTGATAAGATATATGTAAGATACTGGCAACAATAACACAAGAAAGCCCCCATTTTGTAAGACAAGATTATACAAAAGAAACTTGTTCATCACATAATTGCTGCTATGCTTGAAATTCAAGACCATCAGAGGACAGACTGTAGCACTTTACTATGCACACTAGGAAAATTAAATCATTTATAATTTTATATCCTGCTAAAATTTTTTCCAGAATGTCACCAGAGACCTTGAACTGCATTAAATAGCTGTAATTGTACCCAAGTGTTAAATGCTCATATTCATATCTTAAATTGCTCTCAGTTTCAGATTTAAGCATGTCATCTGCTGGTAGAGCAGGAAAGAGAAATCCATCTAGTCTAGAGCTAGCCCTAATCTTTCCCAACTGGTGCTTTGAAAGCCGGCTCTGTCAGGCCCTAGATCTAGTCTAGTACTAGTACAGTAAAGGCCATTAACCTTGACCCTGAAGCCAACACTATTATAATGGTACACTATGCTCATCCCAAATGTAGGTCATCTAATCCCCTGTGGGCCTACAGTATACATTAACAGACCAAATGAAACATAGCCTACACAGGTAATGTGTAGGCACTCTGGGTATGGCACAATGCATACGCATGACGGGATTCGTCGGGCATCAAATAAAAACCCCAAATGCCGCAAGGTTGTCTGATGTCTGGAGAGGGGTTGAACAATAGCATAAAGCCTCATGTGGCTGGTAACCTTAACTGGTATCTTTGTAAGAGACTTCTCGTTCAACTAAACTTCTTCTAGATCTAGCAAGTTTGATATGCGGCCGGGAAATAGACCAAGCATACACGCCCAACGGTGCCGGCGAAAGCGAAACTAAGAAATGCGCGCCAGCATCGATACTGCTGTGTACTCTACCGCAAAACGGAATGCCAGTATGTACTGTACTGTACTCTACGATTTTCAATCGTTTGTTGTGAGACTCAAGTAGTTGGGGCACAATTCCGTTTCCGGAAAAATTACTATCGATCCGCCAGTGTAGGCGTAATTCCGCTTGGCCGCTCATACATCGCGCGTGAAATTCAAGACTTTTCAAGACCGCGAGGTCTAAAAGGTGCTATTTTCAAAACTTTTCAAGTCTTGATTTTTAATTTCAATATTCAAGACTTTTCAAGACTGCGTACGGACCCTGTTTACTGGTATGTCTTCTGCGTACAATCTAGTTTACTCACCTTAAGTTCTTTGTGGAGGTTTTTCATTGATGTCTCTTGTCTTTCAATCTGTCTTCTTGTATCCTCCAAAGCTTGTTTAGTAGCCTATCAATGAAAAATAGAATGAATGATGAGCAAATAACTGCGAACCGTGATTTCTTGATACTTATACAATCTGTATAATTGCGCATTCAATCAGTCCATTAAAATAAATTACACTGATTATTAGCATTACAGCCACATGAAAAGATGAAAGGCAAGATCTCAAAAAGTCAAAGAAAAATTACATCCAATCTAATGCAATTTGCCTGTGAAAAATCCCATGCAAGAGACATTTTTCAGAGAAGTCTCCACCCTTTCAGCCTGCCTCCTCTAGAGCTGGTTTAGCAACCTAGCAACAGCAAACAAACCTTTCTATTTCAAACTCAATTATGACATTAGCTGGGGAATCCTCGTTATCTATATTACAAGACTGGATCGGGGGCGTGGCACGCTCCCTTCCTAACGCATAACCTTCAAAACCGCTGTTTGTAAAATTCGGCTGAAAACGTCAACTTGTACAATATCTGATACTGAATGTTTAGCATCTGCTCACGGAAATTGCAAGATCTGATTAATCAATTTACAAAGTCTGTGCCGCATTTTTCTGTTTGTCTTCACTTCCGGCATTCATTCTGCCATTTCGTCGACTCCAAATAAAACTTTAAAATTTCGTACCGCAAAGACACTGCGTTTCGTGTGCCACTGGAAATTTGAACGCCCACACTGACACCAGATCGACGAAACAAAATAACATTTCTCTAGCGGATTATGTTATCCAAATTTGCGTACGCGGGAATATTCATAGACGGGAATCACAGCTGCTGTAATGCTTCGGGTGAAGGGGTGGATGGAGGGGGGAGGGGAAACATGATAGTTCACTGACACTTCACATCCCTCCCTCCTCCCCTCCTCCCTTCCCGGCAGCGCCGGGATACTTCAGCTACAGTAGTTGTTGATATGATGGATTGACCCTAGCTGAGATTTAGCCCAAAGCACTCACTGCAAAGCTTCACATAATAATGAACGACAAAATTGATGGTGCAGGGGAGCAACAGTGGTAGTTGCAATTTATTTGTATTTGTCACAAGAGGAAGTGCAAGTGCAAATTCTAGATACATCCCCCCTCCCTCAGATTCAAGTGTATCAAATCCTAGCTATGGGTTCAAATCCGATTCAAATTTTGTAGGATTCCAACCTGCTCAACTCAAGCAACATATCTAGCTTCAAGGCAGTTGTATAGAAACTTCTTGGAGATCATTACTCATTCTGTAACATTTTGCAAATTACAAACATAATGCCTACCGCTGACCAAAAATGTGGGCATTTAAGGTTCTTGTCACAAATCTGTGTACTTTTTTTTTATTCTGCGTACCAAATTATGCATTTGCATAGGGCTAACAAATCTTTAGTGGATTGTATCTACAGATTGAGGGCTCACATCATTTTTGAGGAAAGCATTTTGCAGCCCTTGCTTACAGTGTAACCCTGTATATATGACAATTACCATTCATTCCTCACAAAAACAAATGCCTTATACACTTATACAGGTAGTTTCCTTACACATATAGTTTACTTAAACAGCTTGATTTGTTAGGGCCAGGAAAATAAAAACATTTTCCCCCAGTTTTCAAGTTAGCAAACCTTGGTCACAGATTTGGGGCTGCCATATAGTACTTTGAAAAAGACAAATGGTAATTAAACTACTCATAGAAAGAAGATGTCTCTTAACTTTATGGTTGGCCACAAAACCTTTGAATCGCCCTTGAATTGGTGGTTGTCTTATACACAATCTTTAACAGTAGAACTCATTTAACATGACAGCGATTAACCCGATGAAAAGAAAATCCTCGCTCAAAGACCTTCATTGTTCATAGTAAAACCTTTGATAACATGATAAGTGATGTGCCAACAAGACAGAAAAAAGTGAAGGAGTGAGAGAAAAAGAAAGTCACTGCCATAGTAGGGCAGTTCAACTGAAACTTAGCTCAGCTGTGCTGGCACATGAGATCTATGCATCGTCCCTATTCATGATGACTGCAACTACGACTGTAAGGCAGCTGCACAAATTTGACACTAGCATCACCTGGGTCTCTATCAATATGCTAAAAACCTCAACTCCCGCTTCTAAAGGGTAGCAATTCAGTGAGAATTTATTTGACATTCACATTACAAGGACTAACACCTTATTTTACAATTACCCTGGAACCAAACCCTCAGCAGTGTCTGATCAGTAGGGCTGGGCAGCTCGATTCAAAAGATCGAGCCGAGTCAATTTTATCCTGTGGCTTGATTAATCGACTCAGCAAGACAGTATCAACTCTAAAGATCCGATCCTCAAGCTCAACTTTCAGTTCCGATCTTTGTGAAGCACTCAAAGTGGCTCAACTAAAAGTTAATCATGTCACACATTCATAGCAAGGTTATCGTGGGCTGTGTGGCACAGCTTCTATAAATGCAAATTAAGGGAGATTGTTTATGTCAGATAGTAGGGAGGGGAAGAAGGAGAAGAGTTAGTAGTAGAAGTAGGGTTTGGCATGGTATCATCCATGCTAAGTGGTTGACAAGGGGCTCTGATTTATGAGCCATTGTCTGTCTCTTTGTGTGCTTGTGTGAATGTCACTGTAAGAATATTCATGCAGCTACATGAAATTCCATCAACCAAGAATTGAAAGGACCTACCCATTTCTAGGGTTCTCATATAGTTTTCATTAAATTTTGCTTAGGCTGTAAAATTACACTTCATTATATTTTTATAGGATTTTATAATTATAGTGTTTCTAAATTTTCGTAACAAAATGAGAATGATAAGTAAATTGAAACACAAAAAAAAACAAAACAAAAAAAAGCGAACCTCCAAATGAACGGCCCTCAAGAGCAAGAAAACAATGCCAGCCCCTAGGCAGGTGACTTATGCTGACACTGTATAAATAGATGTGCAAGTCAGCATCCCTGATCTTCAGTCAATCTTACAGCTGCATTACCAGTCTTTCCCTTGCGAACTGAAAAAGCTTGAGTTTAAAGATCGAGCCTTAGTTGATCTTATAGCTGGATTACCAGCCTATACTGTGGACTTTATTTTCCCAGGGATGCCAATGCCTGACCAATAAAAATCCTGAAAATTGCTTGAGCGCGTGGCATATCGACATTTTCGATGGAAACCAACCCAACCGTTGTGCTTTTAACTCTAAATCATTTTCAACTATTATAAGGCATTAAAGCAACATTAAAACCCAAAAAAATGTTAAAGAAAAGTCAATTTTAGAACTGTGTCTACATAACTTAAGGCCTAAATTTCTTCTGCACAGATAAAGTATAGAAATTAATATATCTACACACAGCAAGGAATAGCCATATCTGGGGTGAGTGAGAACTGCAAACTGTCACTTAGGATAAAAATCTAATTGTTCCTTTCATAATTTCACTTCTGAATACTTCACCATGAAATTTAAACAAACAAGGTGCACATTATTTTCCTTTAACCATCTCTTTACCCATTACATTTGTCATCTCTTATCTGATAAAATATGCACAAATGAGTAGTGCTTTGACTTGCAGAGTTCAGACTGAGCTGGATTCAATGGTTCACACCAAGTTCACAAAAAAGCTGCTGAAAGCTTGATGCATTCTCTTTCTCTTTAATATCCTTGAAACTCGCCGGAATCCTACTGTTAGTATTACGATGTGACCATTCCATAAAGCGTGGAGCTTAGTGCCTTCTGTCCCGGTGTGCCGTAGTTTATTACTGCACAGTGTGCACCACACGTATCCATCTTCTTTCAGCTTATGGATGTAATCAGATTTATAATAATTAATATAATTTATAGAAAACAATGGATTCTGAGTAGGATTATTCATTTTACATCATTGTCCTTTCTTGAGTGATGACTGAGCGCACTGTTTACACTTTCCGCGAGGTCTAGTGCTAAATATAGCACCGGTATCCCTCTGACCTCGTTAGAGGCATGTGCGCGCCCATTCCGCAAAATTGTAAAATATATAACTTCTGGTTTTCGTGCGAGTCGTCCCTCGCGTATTTCATTTTCATGAATTTTATCAGGATAACGCTGGATTTTTTTCTCCGTCCCTCAAAACGGCCGAAATATCCGGATTTTCTTTCCCGCCGCTAAAAATGTTGAAAAATCCGGAAATCCGGATTTATCCGGAAAATTGGCATCCCTGCTTTCCCTCATGAACTGAAAAAGCTCAAGTTCAAAAGATCGAGTTTCTGTCCCTCCTTATGATCCTTGCTGCCAAAAGATTGAGTCGAGTCGACATTTCAAAACAAGGGATGGGCCCACCACTACTGATCAGGCCCTCACCATCAGCTCTTGCTGCATTTCCCTGTGTTGTATCTTGGACGCAGTAGTGTATTCCAGCAATACTTGGAAGTGGCTGGCCAGGTCTTGTTCATGTTTTCCAACTTCATCTTTGTTTCCCTAGAGAATGAAATGAGAGGTCTTTTGTTCAAGAATTCCAGCAATGTGTTACAGATGTTTGGTTATTTCTGGTAGCTTTAACATCATGTTTCATGTTACCAGGTGATTCTAGAATTACAGAAATTACATTTGGCATCTACCATGAACAGATTTTAAAAAGCAGGTGAGGACTGACAGGCTACACATTATGAAAACCATCCATGGATCCAACAAAACTGGAGCATGACTGGAAATTACAAAGAAAAAGAAAGGTGAAAAAACCAAAACAAACATGGAAAAGAACAGTTTTGAACGAGCTAAAATATCTGGAACAAATACGGAACTTCTCTCAATAGGCAGTACCTAACAGAGTCTGCTGGAGAAGTATTGTATTAGCCCTTGGCTCCCTTTGGTGGCAGCATGGTTTAAAAGTTTACTTCCTACCAACTAGATCTTTTTTAGTCTTTACTACACTATAATTAGTGGCAAGAGTTATATGTTACTGCACATTTTCACACTGGTTTCAGTCAATTTCATGAGTAGGAAGGTAATTGTTTTCAGTACTTTCAGTGCTTTCAATTACTTTCAGTACTTTTTCCAGACAGCGCAATCATGCACTTCACCCCTTAAGTTAAAAATCCTCCCTCCGCCGATCTCCAATTCTTTCCAGCACTCCAAAATTTGCAATTACTTGAGAAAATCCTAAAATCCCTCTAAAAATTTAGATATGTCCCTCAATTTTATGATTT
>JAWQUT010000021.1:2336333-2385014 GCA_033807755.1 Ellobium chinense | reverse complement strand
GGGGGGGGGAGGGAGGAATTTCTCCCCCAACTCTTATGACCTGGAGAAAACACTGCAATTTTTGGTATCAACTGATAAAGAATGAAAAGATGAAAAGACGAAAAGTTAAAAAAAAAGACACACAATCACACATAACATATTCAAAATTAGTTAACTATGCCGGAATATTATTCATTTGATCAGAACTACAAATTCAGTGAGAAAAAAAAGGTTAACAACATTTAATATCAGCTGAAGTAAACACAAGGAAGAAAAACAAACATTAATCACAGTGAAACATTAAACTGTTGTCTCCTGAAATTCTGAGATAGTCATATATGAATATATGTGTGAATATATATCCACACTGAACCAAACTGTGTGTAAACACACAAATTTAAATACATGTATAGGGTTTTCAACTCTAAAAAAATCAAATCATAACAATAAAATGCAAATAAGAATCAAAATATTTTAACAGTGTTACTGAATGATTACAGCTAAGCACCTATTGCAATTACACTCTGATGATGGTATCATTATTATTATTATTATTATTAGGGAAATAAGACAAGAAAACACTGAACATTATGACAAGTGAAATACTTATGATACTGGGAAATCTTTGGAACTATATTACTCATACTGAAGGCAACACTGGATACTTACAGTGAAAACGCATCCCAGGCTTTTGAACTTGCATTCAGTTGGCTTTCTGGGACAGGTGGCCTTGTGATCTTCCAGCTAAAAGTTAAAACAAGCAAAGGACTGTTAATATCTATCACACATATCCATCAGTTATCTAATCTGATACATCTTCTCATATCCACACAGATACACTTGATAAAACACTGCATGCTAGTAAATTCTTAACCAACTCCTTGTGCACACCGAAAGTTGTTTTTTTTATGATACAGTTAGATTACTTCAGCTTCACTTTAATATACTTTTTTAATGAAAACCCTTGACACAAAATCAGTCCTATTTCAAAACACACTGCAAGTCCCAAATTGATATTTTTGTTAGATCAGTTCTGCGGCTGTTGTGAAGTATGCTTTAAAATGATGTACAAGTATGTCCTTACCCTTTATTGCCAACAAAGCTGAGAGGACATCCTCATGTAAAATCTGTGCATTTCATTAAAACATCATCTACAACTCTGCAATTTGACTAGGGACGTCTTAAACTAGTGTGGGGTTCTGTGCATCAATAGAGGATTACAAATCCTCAAAGCATTTGGCAAAGAAAGATATAGGGTCCAGTTACATTAAAGACGAAAGAAAGAATATGAGATAGAGTGATCTGTTATTGATTATTTTTATATAGAGATGTTTGATTCATACTGTTATGAAAGAAATTTTTTTAGAGGGGGAGGGGGTGTAAATTACATATTGCAGACGCTCTCCTTTAGCAGTGTGGTCTTTAAGGAACAGAATTAGCTATCTGCTTCACAGCCTTAAAAATCCACAATATTTTTTCATAAATTTTCACCCCCTTACATGTTTCTTTCGCCTAAGCGCTTGTGATAAAAATCAGCTTGAAAGTTGGGATTTTTACACCCCGCAGGCCAACGTGACTGGTCGTTTGGTCAGCGCAGGAATGAGGCATGAAGTCAAAAAGCGAGAGGCAAGTTAGTAGTCGCTATGCGAAGAGAATTATCCAGAAACAATAACTTTCCTTGATGCTAAATTTTACACCATTTTTTCATATATCTGTCTGAGCACTGAGTGAGTCGCTTTATTGATGTATGCATAACCTATGTATGGTTGTCTATGCCTTTTTTTTCCTGTATTGTTTAATGAGCTCTCACTGGCCTACGGTTCTGGCACCATTTATCATTTGCCTGAAGGGCAAATTTAGATTATTATGACATCACACAGCAGGATAGGATTTGATTGACAGTTAATTATTGTCTCAGGCAGTGTTTTCTGTGCTTAGGGGCAGTGCTAGTTGCATCACTAGTCATTAAATCAGTAAATATACTTCGATGTGCCAATCAAATAGCTGGCATATCGACGCAAAACAAGTTTGACACCCTTATGTTGGTAAGAGATGACCAGGGAAATACTTTTGAGAATACTCATGAAATCTTTTATGATTTGGAAAAAAAGAACTTGTCTTCACAATCAAAGAGAAAAATGAAATGGACTATAGCAATTAGCATGGATATGCCATGTTGGGACGAGATGAGGAGGGGGAGGGGGAGAGAGGGGATAAATCGGTGGGCACAGTTACAAGGGTGGAACTAAGACATTATATTTACAACATTTTTGGGGTTGAGAGAGAAGAAAAGATAGAGAGAGGGAAAAAGAGAGAGAGAGGGATAAGAAGCAATAAGAGAAAGTGAGAGCCTGGGTTGCTAAGAAAAAGAAGCCAGAAGGCAAGTAATGAACAATTACTCAGGGGACAAAGGCATCTTGGTTGCTCTCTCTCTCACTCTCTCTCTCTCTCTCCATTAGCGTCTAGTACCATTGTTCTTACTCCCCATTTTCTCCTAGATTCTTATCCCAACAACTATTGCTCCTTGCCTTATTCTTCTCTCTCTCTCTCTCTCTCTTCATCCCTGGAACTGTGCCCACCCAACCCTATCTATCTCATTCCCCTCACTGATAGTGAAGACCGATTCATTCTTTTAAAACTACAAAAGTTTTCACGGGTATTCTATAAAATGCTCCCGTGGTCTTCTCTGACCAAAATATGAAGGTCAAAATAATTTTCACGTTGATGTGCCCCCTTTTCAACCTGCTCCCGGAAGCCTTTTTGACTGATTTATGACTAGTGGCACAACTGATGCTGCTCCTGAGCACAGAAAATTTGACTGTGGCGGCATCTAAATTATCTGAAAGTGCTCCTCAAACAAATGATAATTTTATATTAACAGAATCTTAAGCCAATGAGAGCTCACTAAACCACACAGCAGATGACATAACAACTGCGGTGCAAACATTAATAAAGGGATTCAAACAATGGTCAGACAGATGTTCCTTTTTCTCAAAACTTTATCCTGCCTTTTCTAAAGTTACAGCATTGCGATCAAAATCAGGCACTTGTTCACACAGTTTAACAAAAGACTTTGCTTGATAATAAATGAAAAAAAGGCACAACATTTAGAGCCAACGAAAGTTATTGCATATGGATAATTCTCTCTGCATAATGACTACAAGCTTGCCTCTTGTTTTTTGACGTCACGCCTCATTCCTGCACTGACCAGACGACCAGTCATGGCGACCTGCGCAGTATGAAAATCCCGACTTTCAAGCTGAATTTTCTCAGAAGCGCTCAAGCGAAGAAAACATGTAAGGGGTTGAAAATTTATGAATAAATACTGTGGATTTTTTTAGGCTGTGAAACAGATAGCTATCGCTGTCCCTTTAAATATGACCAAGGAAAAGGTATATATATTACATATGAGATTACATTTATTTTAAAAATTAACTGGTACACAAAATTTTAAATGCCTAAATAAGAAAGGATTGTTGTTTTAAATTTGCTAAAACATAAGTTGCATCACTTTAGCACTAGTTCTTAGATGGAACAGTTCAATGTTTCTACTGTTCCACATCCTGTTGTCAGCTTCATAGTCAATCATCAACATGCCCCACATTATAAATTAGTTGCTTAGGCATGGCACTTTCATTCTTCAAAGGATGGGTGCTGTTGCCAGTTCATTTTGCTAGATTCACCAAGCAGTTTCTGCCAGCCCACACTACTCACACTGATGGGTATCCGGCATATTATGTACACATTGTATGATCCAGTTAATTCTGGTCATCTTCCTAACATGCTACTGAAACATGCTGTGTATCATGCATGTTATAAGCTGAATCTGGTCTGTACTCGTCTTGATACGATAACAAGCTGCAAGTATAAAAACACATGAAAACCATGACACACAGTCTGCTTACATCTCGTCGCTTTAATGGCTTGCGTCCACAGGAGTAAGGGCAGTTGACAAGCGCTTCTGGACATATTTGTGTGTCATGTTCCTGGAGAAACAAGTAAATGCTTGATTCACTTTGAGATCCTCAATGCTGATATTCTACACAGCAAAACTCTCAGAAAAATGTTGAGACATTAACACATATATGCTCCACCCTATTTTTGTTTTATTTTCATGGTCCTTGTAAAAACCAAAAGAAATGTCTTACCTTTACATCATTTAACAGATAAACTACACTTGAAGAAAATATTGCCAAAAAAAGCATGTTGCATGTCCCTGTTAGTCATTCTTTTGTGTTATTCTCCATATTTTGTTGTTGTTATTTCTTCCATTACCATGAAACTCGATAAGACCTTTCCAGTTGCAAGCAAAGATTATTTCTTGCATCCAAACAAACCCTATCAAAGACCTACATGCCAGCACCACAGGGGATCAGTAATCAATAAATTTCAGATCAATATTAGATCTATAATCAATGAAACATTTCTAAAGGCTGGACAGGGGAGAGGAGGGAGAAGGGGGCAGGGCAGGGAGTTTTGCATCATTTGCTTTGCCTTACATTTCTTATCCTTCCATCCACCTAGCACTGAATCCTGCAGACTATTCAGTGTAAATTTCCATCATCATTACATATTTAACTAAGGACTCCATTTCCAAGAAAAATTTATAACAGATCACACAGCATATAGCAGCATGATTGTAAATGCATTGTTCATTGCATTATCAATAAATCAAAAACTAAAACCGGAAACCACAAAAAGCAGCTGACAACAGGTCAACATGCGCAGTGACATGCATAGTATACACGTGGCAGAGAGCCGCCATGACACATCTATGAAGGACATATTCAAGTACTGATGAATGTAGGTATTCATATGATAAGATGCACTTCTTTAAATCATTTTTTCTTTAAATCACTTTGAAATCTTTCCTGAGAAATAATCTAACCATCATAAAAGTACCACAGAAGTGGGCCAGATGCTAAGCTTATCATCTTAGATAAAGGGTTGTCAGTTTCTCTCAGACTACAACAACCTCATTGAAAAGTATGCCTGACCACAGTATATGCTACCAGCCTATCAATATATTAGTTGCCATTTTTTGTGTATTTGGAAGACAATTTCTAAGTTTTACTCACAATTAACAAAGAATTTGCTTCATGCAGCCGTAATGCTGGCCTGACACTATTTTTATTATCTTGCGCAGCTGTATTATGCCCCACTTTTGCACACTTCAAATGACATAAATCAGTTCATAACATTAAGTGCCTTTTTTATTATCTTTCCATTTCTGGGAAACACATGTTAAAGAAAGAATAAAATATGACTTTCAAGTACATCATAATGTTAAGAAACTAAATGATTGGTAATTCCATTGATTCTGAAACTCCTTCAATTCCAAGAAGTACTTTGGACCTCAGACTAGGAAGAATCAAGTATGACTTCAAGCGCTTGATTTATTGGGTTACAAATCAAAACATGAATTTAGGACATTATCAATCTGGGATATAAAGGTCACAGTTTTAGGGGCTATGAAAGAAGAAAATTTGAAGTTTGGTGATTAATTTGCCAAGTCAGTGCAAAGAGAGAAGATTTAATAATCGAGCCACACAAATTTGCAGCCTGCATATCCAGATAACTTTGATGTAGAGAGCTGACCAAGATGTTAGCAGTTATTTTTGTAAGAGTTCTTCAATAAATGAGATAAATCCATTAAAATTTAATCATGAAAATATCACTTAAAAGTCAAAATCTGTGAAATTGTTAAGATTTATACATGGTACCTGCTAAGATTCAGTGGACTGAAGTCTATTTAAAGAAATACTTGGAATCAATTCAATTCCAGTGTTTGAAACCAAACCAATCCAGACCTGAGGTCAAATCAGGATTTGAGAACTGGAAACAGAATCAACCCATCCCTTGCCGCACCTAGTACACAGGCCAGCATGATATAAAGGAAAGAGAATGGCTCAACTATTCTTTGTGACCAATTAAGATCGTGAATAACCAGTCCTACCACTAAAGAGGCAAACTGTAAGATTACAATGGAAGCAGCATTCAGTACTCCACATAGTTATACCATCAACTAATGATTTCAGAGACGAGTTCAGTTACAGTGGTGCCTTAAGGCGCCCAATGGCAGTGAGTTCAGTTGCTTAGACAAAGTCCAGGCGCCTGGTACAGCGTCACAAGACAAAGCGAGCCAACCTTCTAAGATGTCTCCTTCGGCAGGCAGTAAAATGGCGACCCCTGTTGACTCAAAACACAGCAGGGATTTTGTTCCAGTACTGTGATTTCGGACTCGGAAAAAGAACTTACACGCAGTTTTAAGTGTACTGTTTTGTTATTACTGCCGATACATATGTTTGTCATTGCATGAAAGATCAAACCTGACAAAGGGCGAATGACAAGGGCAGACTGAGTGCGCTGACTGAGTTGTTCATGTTTATGTTGTGCAGGTGGTGAGAGTGCAACCTATGTTTTCATGTATTTGATGTGTACATCTTGATCTTTGTTTTTTGTTACCAGTGTGCTTATTTTCTTTTATAAAACCATGCCTCTATATCAAAGCAAATGTGGATGCACACAATATAATACTTATGAACAAACTAGTCATGAACCAAAATATTATGGTTAAGCCATTGGAAAATATCGTGTAGGTAGTCATATTAGTGCCCACCATCATGTAATTCACTAAAAGCCAACTTAAACTTATGAGGGCAGAGGGTAGAACAACAGCCTATGTCCGCAGTCTGGAGATAAGAAAGGGGATGGTGGAGGAACTCTGTTTGTTTACATGGCTGGTGGTACAACTTATACTGAATGAGTATGTAACAACTGGTAACTCAAGAGTTGCTACAGTGACGACACTTTGCAGCCGCTAGTCCGAATTTCCCAAAGTGTGGTATCTGCGGGATGAGAAAGACTACGACCAGTGTCCGAACCTAGGGACCTGGCTGATGGCAAGGCCTGGCCCAAGATCTCCTCAACTACCTCCACAGGGTAGCAACTGGAAATAATCAGTGCTCATGATTAATGTTACCGGACGTGATCGGCAAAATGTTGAGGGGCTCTTTGCCACAGATACAGGCCAATCAGCCCTCGGGGCAACGTATCTAGGTCCTCGCAGATGGCCAAAGGGTCTTGCTTGACCGATATGCGGTTGGAATCGAGTCTACCGGCTTGACACGAAGGACGGGGGGGGACATAGGGACAACAACACAGTTGAGGCATGTGTTTCAAATGCTTAGGGCCATACATGCCTGACGGTGCAATGACCGTGCCAGTCATTTGATGGGCTCGTGCAGGGGAGGTATGAACCATCGCACTCTTTCCTATCTGGTGGGCGAGCTCTACCCCAGGCGGTCCAACTGCCATGGACAGGAGGACCACCATCTCTCAAAGGGTATCTTTCAACAGTCCAAAGCAAGTTGAGTGCCTTGTGGTAGAGTGGACAGGCCCCAGAGGCAGGGGTGAGCTGAAGGGACACCAGCCTGGGCTGCCCTGGGGATACAGGATAGGGTGGGTGTTCATCCAGTGAGCATTCCGCCGCCCCACTCTCTTGCAACAGCAAACCGGTCAGGGGTTTTTATCTTTTTTCTTTACCCTACGGACCGATCGAGTCACAACTACCGCACGCAGGCCCCATACCATTGGTAATGATACTTCTGGTGAAGCCTCTAGTACGTCATGGATTCCTTTGTAATTTTAGCTTTGTGATTGTGCTCGCTCGTAGCTTTGGACCCTTCGGAGGAACGAGAGCTTTCCGCAGAGCCACCGATTTTAGGGCGGGCGGCCCTCCATCCCACATCCCCTCAAACGCAGACTACCGCCATGGAGTGGCAAGTCGGGGTAGCCAGCTAGGACCTCATTGCACCCAGAGGCCCGAAAGTAGACCCAGTCATTGGCCTGCCACCACCGGTGATCCTAAGCAGGGATAAGCTATGACTCCACGCCCCCTATCGAATTCAGAGTTCCTAGTGAATTCCTGCCCAGAGCATACCACCCGTCCAGCCCCAGGGGGGGTGTGACTTGGCAAACTCAGTGAGCATGGAATTAACCACAACGATAACTCTGTAGAACTGGTAACTTCAAGAAATTGCTGGACTGCTGCATGGCATCTTGGAAACAATAGATTTTCAGTGCTGCCCATGCAGTCTAGGTATTTTGCTGTCATAAGCCTGACCCTAATTAAACTTTCACAAAACCTCAGAATGGCTTCGCAAGCCCCACATAATGGCTTTCTCATGTGTACATGAGTGCAGAAGATTAAAGTACTAGTAATACAGCTTAAGTGATATTACTGGATTGCTGGTAAAATAACTTCCTTGCAAAACAGGCCACCTATACTTCTATGCAACTATCCTGACGCCTGTGAATTCACAGAAGCTCATAACATGATAAAATTCACAGTGCCTTGCTAAAAATTCACCCCTTTGAAATCTGCAAATTTTGATGCTTCTGTCTAAACCGAAATTGTTTAAAACAAACATAAATCTTTGGTACAGTGGATTTTAAACATTGTCTACTGTATTAACACCACCATAACATACAATAAACATCACATATGATATCATTTTCCCACATCATGAAAACTAAAGGATACAGAAGCCTCTGAGAGTATTAGAGGACTTTGTAAATATAAAGGAACATTATTATTCAGCTCATCACCCATGCCTGTCAACTTCATTGCAGTATCTTCCTGAAAGAAACAAGCTTGTGTCGTGGTTGCAGATCAGCAGACAACACACAGACAGGAATTTCAACACTCGCCAGGAATCTCCCAGAATTGATGCCACGCAGGAATACTCTGGTTTCCATTTTCACAATGACACAGGATACAATAAAGTAAGTAGTGTTTCCAATTTTTTCACAGATTTTCAAATATTTTCATAACTCTAACATTACAGGGATAGCAGCAGCCAAAGGCAAATTTTCAGACCGAGATACTGTGCCCAACATACCGCTCTGCCCCATTGTTTATTAAAATGAACATATATTCAGATTTGATTTTTTGATTTTCCAGCATTCTGCCATCCCTGTTTATTATTTGCTACTTACACATGTCATGCCTATGTACTTCGACATCCTTCCATGTAAGACTAACAATTAGTGGCTTAGCTGCGCTTAAGAGATGAGCTAAAGATTTGGATGTTACACAACAGTGACTGTATGCCAGAATGAGTGGTAGAAGCACCCCTTGTGCATTTTTTATTGTTCAGCACACAAATTTATGGTAAGCGTATAAACAAAAGCAAAGGGCTAGTGCCGAGGTCATGATAATTAGTCTCAGAATATTAATCCATTGCTATTGAATGCATTTTGGTACCCAGTAGATTACATCCCCAATCTTTTCAATGTGACTAAATTCGCCCGATGAGGAGAGGAAAGAAGCATGCCTTCTTAATTCTTCTTTCTGTGAAAACATAATGAGAACCAACGACCCATTGCCAGCAGGAAGTAATCAGTTGCTTAAAGTGGATGTGGCACTTAATCAAAGGTTGTCATCCTTTGAATTTGTAAAAAGTTATGCATATTTGGACACGAGGGACGCCTGCACAAAGACCGTATGGTTATAATGAACTCACTGGTAAACAAACAGATCTAATGAAATTAATGTAGAACTGATAAGAACACCGTGTGAGGGTCTATGCCTTGTGAGTTTTCAGTAGCAGAACAAAATGCAACACAACTTCTGTTGCAGGTCAGTTTTTGTTCTTCTCCTCCTATCTTTTATCCTAAACTTTCAGCAATATGAACTACGGTGCTTGTGGTATGAAATAAAAGTGCACTCAATCTGCTCTCAGAAAAACATCTCTTCAAGCCTGTGTGATGTATGCATTTTTTCTGCATGAGTGTGAACCCTGGATGTACTGAACTTACCTTCTTAGTATTGGCATTGAACTCTGAGTTACACAAGTCACATGCTACAGGTCGAAATCCACAGGTAGCCTGGTGTTTTTCTGCATCTTTGAACAGGACAGATTCAGTGCAGCCTCGCATGGAAAATATGCATATAACCTCTCTGAATGGACACTCGGTTATATGAGTCTGTAAAAATAGTCAATATAGCTGAAGAGCATATTTCTTTTCATACTAATGTTCCTTTTTCTTTGCATGTTGTGTTGTGATTTAGTAATGGGTAATACATTTTTTAAAAAACTGCTTTCCCTCCTGATATTTAACTCAAAATTCTTATCACGGATGTAACAATACCTTTGATATCCACCGACAAGAAAAAGGAAGAAAAGAATAGTGGGAAGGGGGGTGTGTCCCAAAGATAAGTCAATCATGCAAGTAAGTACTGCTGAGAATTTTCCCAACCAGCAAGATTAATCGTAAATATAAAAGACTGGTCAAAAGAAAAGTAGCTCAGTCATTAAATCCCTAAACAATAAAACATTAAATCAGTTCTGATCAACAAAATACTGCAGGAATATAAGCTACTCCTCAAAAGAAACAAACATTTTCCACCTACCTGTAGTGCACTGAGCTTAACATGTTCCTTACACCCCATATTCTCATTGGGACAGAAGACAAGGAGTTGTTTAAGTTCTCTTCGAAAACCTGGGTCTGGAAAAACCTACAGGAACAAAAACACAAGTTATACTTTACTACTGGTGCTTGATTTAAAACAAGAAGTCATTCTTCTTAAGTAAAAAAAAATGGTGAAATTTAAATGTCTAACCCACACTGACATATTTTCCAAACCTCAAAATAAATTGTCTTTATTTTAAACCCAGGAAAAACATGATAATTATGAACAATTATAAACCAAAAAGCACGGCAAATACACAAGAAGACAGAACAACATAACTGTACTCAGAAACTGAAGACTTTGAAGTTTAAGGTTTATGGGTTTGACTCGTGAGCTGAGTGGTTTGCGTTATAGTGTCCTTGAGAAAGACACTTCACTTTTATTTCCTTACTCCACTCAGGAACGACCAGGGTGCTGCACCATTGGCAAAAGGCAATGAATTCACTATGTATTTCATTTGTAATATTATGTATTTACATGTATGATGTGTATTGTTATATGTGATTGTATGAATGAGATGTATAAAATTGCATACATTTTACAATGTCATAACATTGTAAAACAATTTCCTTATGTGGTAAATAAAGTCGTATTTTCATTTTTCACTATTTCAACTGCATGTACACTGAATGAAAAAAATAAAATACAGTGAAACTCGGTTGTAACGAGATTCAGTGTTCTGATAAAAATCTCTCGTTATTTCCGAGGTCTCGCTATTCCAGTAACGAGTGTAGGCCACTGAAAAGGGGAAATAAGAATGTGAAGAATGGGCCTATAACTTAAGAAAAGCATTTTACCGGGACAGCCATTGTTCGACAAAGTTTTTTTTTGTTCGTTTGGGGAGGGGTGGGAAAAGGAAAGAGAACTAGGCCTACTTTTTTTTGGGCAGGGAAAGGGAGGGAGGGGAAGGAGTGGGTTGGGGGAGGGAGAGGGCAAAGAAGAAGGATAGCAATGTTTTTTCTTTTTCTGTGGGTTGTTTTGGAGGAGAGAGTAGACCGCTTTTTACCTTGAGGGAAAGGGCTTTACTTATCATCTTTTTGGTTTCCAATGACTGTGACTGTGAACTGCTGACAGCGTGGATACCAATACGGCGAGTGCAGGATCGTGTCGTGGTCATGTGGTGAGCAGGCCTGATGTGTATCGCGCAGCACGTGTGTAGGCCAGTAGGGCCAGTGTAGCCTAGACTGACAAAGCAAGCGCGCTAAGCGAGAGACCGGTCACGATGCACACTGCGGTGTGTTGACACAGTGACCGACGGTGTGCGTCTGACGAAGTTACACTTACAGTACAGGGCTGTACTGAAGCCAGTAGGTTATCACAATCGGCCATGTCCCCTCAAAAATTCTCTCGCTATTACCGGGGTTTTGATTATCAGCGGTCGCTATTACAGTAATTTTTCATATAGTTTACATAGCAGGAAAAACGGGGATTTAAAATTTTCTCGCTATTACCAAGTTGTCGTTGTTACCAATGTCGTTAAACATGATGATCCACTGTACAAAATCCATTTCAGAAATATTTTTCAAATTGTGTAGTGATAACATTGAACAGCAATAAGTATATGCAGCTTGTTAAGTATGATATGCAGTGTGGATGGAAGAAATGTCAAGCAATAACATGCTCAAGAAAGACATCAAGAGTTCAAGCTGATCTTACAAAGGCTAGTAAGATTAAAGAGGATATGTTTACTTCAGCTGGAGAAAAGTTTGTGAGCTACTGGAGTGCAGTGTAGCACGCTTAATACGGACACACTCTGTATGTAAACACATTCTTGGTCCTGACTGTTCTCCTCATTTCTAGTACTTATTTCCTGCTAATAAGTAAATGCCAATACATACAAACGCTTCACTAGTATTGGCTTTTCATCCTCTTCGTGCGTTTAAGATGCTAATTTGGCTAGTATGTACGGACTTTACATTACTACACCATCTGATCAGTAGGTCTGTAGTGTCAATGTACAGTAACTAGGGCTGGGCAGCTCAACTCAAAAGATCAAGCCCAACCAATCTTTTGCTGCAGTTCAGTGATTCAACTCAGCATGTCAGGATAGAGCCGAAGATTGTGATCCTCAGGCTCGAACAGTATTTTTATTTCTTTGTGAGTCACTTACATCTGGCTTGACTTAAAAGTTCATCTCGCCACATGTTCTCACGATGTTATCACGGTCTGAATGTTGAAGCTTCTACAATCACAGTTTGAAATTCAGTTACAGAAGGAATGACAGATTCTACCCTAGCGTTTTCATAGTTTTCAGTACAATATTAGCTTTGACTTAGTGCTGTCTGATATTTCATAACGTTTTATAAAGAGCAATACTTTTTATATTCCTACATATACAATGAAATGAGAAATGAATATAAAACCCCCAAAAATGAAACAGCCATCTAAGGCCAACAAGAAAACAAAGATAACAATACTTGCATACCTGGCATAAAACATGCTGTTTAATTTATGGGGGAGCAGTGGAATGTGCGAGGGGAAAGGTGGGAAAAGGAGAGCTGCAAGTCAAAAAGAAGGAGGGAAGTGTTGGCAGAGATGAGGTGAGTCTGTAGAGATTAGAGAGAGTTAGCCACAAGAAAGGTGATTTTTGGTTACTCCCCCTCCTTTGTTTACAGCCAAAACTGCCGACGAAAGCATAATGACAAAGGAAAAGAATACATCTGACATCTTATTGAAAGTCAGAATGGTGGGAAGGTGTAGGGAAGGGGGCTGCACCTGATTTCAGACACAATGAGAGGAGGCACTAACTTTTATCTTGCGGACGAGATTATGTGTGTTGTTCCACTAATGGCCATGGTTGGTTTATTCCCCTCTTGTGGCAGAGGTTCAAGCTTCTTCCAATTTCAATGTTCATCTTCATAAGGGTATGTGTATGGTAGTAAGTAACTTCTGTTAATAAGTACAGTTTTGGTCGACCCTGAAGTATAATTATATTATCCCTGATCTACTTCCCTGTTCAGTTATGGCAGAGATAATACACTGCATATCACGATGACAAAACTATAACAAGCTATTCATTTATCCCATGCACTTAAACTCTCAACTACAAACTAGCAACAGTATAACTTTACAGCCAATGTGTCATGGAGTTATGCGATTCAATAAAATATCAGGAACTATATTTTTTCAAGAAATCAAAATGTAGGTCAAGGTACCTTTAATTTCTTAGAAATATATTATGTCACTGATAAGAGCCTATGCTCATTTGTACATGTCTAGTTCTGTCAGCGTCAGCCTTCATTTACATTTCCATAATAGAATCACAAGTGATCTCAGCAACCTCTTAATATTTTCAGGGCATGTGACACGATGTCTCACTGCAATAGTCAACAGTTCACCACTTCTGACACAGAGCTGTGAATGTTTTTCCAAACCGTGTTTTCTCATATCTGAAAAGGGAAGGACTACAACATTCTAGCTACTACTAGCACACTGTGTACTACTGCCTTGTAGAGGTTACCAGCTATTTAAGAAGGTTGTATTTTCCTTCAAACCATATTAGACCATATGAAATTCTATTACTGGAACAAAATAGTGTTTTAAGTGTTTTTTAGTTGCTCCACAAGCCATAGAGTGTACTGTGTATTACAAGGTTTGGGGGCAGTAAAACTTTTTCTCTTATTGCTGAGTTTTGGGTAAAAAAAGTAGATGATCAGCTGTTTCATAGGGTTCTTGACAATGTGACTCATGTAGTGGGTTGATTCTATTCAGACAGAAACTGACTTGTGTCCTGAAATGATTGATCCTGTCTGCATAGTAGTGGTAGACTGAACCCTCATTTTGAAAAGTCAGCTCGGCTCAGTTTTTTTTACAGCAAGGGTCACAAAGATCAAATAAAGTTGATTCTTTCAGGGTAGAACTTTTTCAATTCACAGATCCTATCAAAGAGCTAGGGTGATCATGTGATTCTCAAGCTTTTTTCAAATCGTAACAGGGTGTTAACTTTCAGTTTATCATGTTTCAATATATTGGAAGGGAGGTATCTTCATCTAGTGCTGAAACAGATCGTTTTGTGAAACTGAGCAAAACAAGTTCAGAGAAGAGAAAATTTACCAGAGAATCGCCCTATCACCTTGTCTTCTGCACTGGAACACTTATATACCGACTTTAAATGTTTTAGCTCCATTCAAATAAAATTATCTGGCAAAATAATTCATTTGCACCACTCGACTACACTTCCCATGTTGCCAGACTGCCCTATTTCAAATCAATTCACCTGGGGTGCAATTTTGAATCCTTCATTATCATCTTGCTAGTCTCAGACAGCCAATGAGTTGAGTCTAGAAGTTATGTGAGCAGAGCTTAGACATTAGACAATGTACAGTTTGGGATCGATAGGATTGCCAGACTTGGCTTTTTTGGATTTTTAACTCTTTTTAAAGCCCTTGGCTCCCAAAAAACTGACCGACTCTTTGGCTTCTTTTCGGTTCCAACAGACTTATGGTCAAAATTGGTTACTTTCCAATACAAAAAGTACTTGCATTTCTAACTTTCCAGACATGCTTTGGCTCTTTTTTGGCTCTTTTTCATATGCTATTTGGCTCCGCTCGAAAAAAGTCTGGCACCCTCGATCGGAAGCTCAAACGACATTCACTTATGGTTTTAAATTTGCCATTGGCACAAAGTAACCTCTTATTACATGCGATCTCCATGGGACCCTACTTGTTTTGGAGGAGGATGTGGCAAGAATCAACGGTGATCTGTATGCTAATGAATGAGGCAGAGATATAAGGAAAGCAAAGACCACTCACAAGTCAGTGCATTGTCTCCTGTCACTTTTGCATTAGTCGCAGCTATCTTGGCTTGCCTAAAGATATCCAGTTCCACTGGCACATATTACGTTTCTGTTACATGCAATCTCTGAGGGACAGTCCCATTCGTACTTAAAATGGGATCAGAGAAGACCAAACAAACTTAACCCAATTTTCTGGGGTCGCTACATATATTGGCAATTCACTGACATTTGAAGACTTCATATTAAGCAACACTACATAAAATAAGGTTTTTGCATCAATCAAAATTAGCCTCACATAGTGGAACACAGCATTTTCTTTCCATGTTTGCTGGTCCCTGGAAGTGTATGTTTCACTGTGTCACAAATATTCCATGAGAAAGGTTTATGAGAGAAAGAAACCTCATGGTAATGGCTGGTACAACATAAGATCAGATAAGGAGAATCGGGAATCAGGACTCGCACTAATCTGGCTGATGGTATGGTTTTTTCGTTGGTCCTTTTAAGACTGTGTCATTTTGGGATATGTGCGTTTGTTATCATTTTATTTGGAAGAGCATAAGAGGCAATTAGACATTCATGATAAAGTTAAATGAAACATACAATAAAGACTTCTTTGATACCAATCAGCAACAATTTCAAAACTGACAGATTGCTAAGGTAGGCCTGTCAGTTCCTCTGTAACTGAAGCTCTTCTGGATCCATAATTGCTCACACACTCATATACCATATCGGCGCACAAAGACATAGTGGCTCAAAAATCAGAGCCCTTTGTCAAGCAGTCGGCAGTGACAGTACAAAAATACATTGCCCACCCAATCACTCTACCCTTTTTTCCAGTACACCTCTGCTTCAACTGTTAACCTTTTCCTACAATCTAACATAAACAACCTCAATGAATTTGCACTACAGAAACTATAACACTCATGTTGCACTAACTTTGCATTCAGCCTTTGACATAAGTAAGTTTTAGTCAAGCCAGATTTGAGCATTCACAAAGCTTGGAATAAAGCTCGAGTCTGATGGTCATGATCTTCAGGCTTTAGCCTCACTTGCTGAATCGATTAATCAAGCCAGAGGAAAGGATTGGCTCAGCTCAATTTCCTGAGTTAAGCTCCCCAGCTTTACTGCATAGATGGTTAATACCGTTGTTTGATGTAAGTTTTTGCAAATCTTGAAACAAGTTTGGAGGTAAATGACATTCCATGGAATAAACCCACAACAATTATTTTATCTTACGTGATGTAGCCAGTCCCTGGATACCTGCATTTGCACCAACTATGCTATTACCTGCATTAGCACCAACAAATGATTTAAATAAGTATTCTGTTTGCTCACTATAACCATAATCCTAGCGATTAACATAATTATACAGAAAGGTAAACCAGGAACTAAAAATTTTCCTCAGCCACAACACTGATGTCTGTCAGCACAAAATAATGAGAAAAAAATTTAAAGTACTGTTGCACGCTCACAACCACACAGATTGAAGAAAAGAAGCATGAAAATCGAAAGTATGTTTCTTTACATTTCTCCTTGTTACTGGCTCGCAGTCTTCCTCTTTCGCAGGACAGTCTTTGGATTCTGCTTCACCAAGGTAGACACCTACACATTCCTGACACATTCTATGTCCACAGGCTGTCTGCACAGGCTCTCTAAGCAATCCTCCATGTACTGGGCAGTTATATTTTTCATCAGGCCGAAGCAACTTTGGATCTTGTTCCTGTATTTCAAGAAAGCTTCACAATATGGAGACTGGAACTTTGTAATATCAAATAACATTGTTTATAATTTATTAAATGTTGCTGTGGAAATCATAAATTTAAAACCCCATCAAACTTTACCACATCGACTTGATAAGTCAGTCAGCCATTCTAAATCTTTTTCTGTTCTCTTCTTTCACCTCACAATTAAAGATACAAATTCAGTTTCAGTTTCGACAAGCTGATGATACATTTGTCTAAAAATGGCAGCATTTTACTGTCAGTCTACAAAGTTCTGATCTCATCCTCTTGCTGTATCTTCACCCCATTTTGAAACCAACCTTCACCTCTGTGAAGATATGTCATCAGTTATGTTCCCTTCCCCTTTTCATGTATTAAAATTCTATGGATGCATGAGACAAACTTCTCAACCTTCCCTATTTCAGTTTGAGACCAATGCTAAAGAACAGGATGGGCTCAGCCAAGCTGTCTGACGTGCAATTGGAATAAACCCCAACGCACAGACCTAAACAGACCAGTCTGCAATAATAAAGGGGTAAATTTCTGATCACATTATCAGGTGTGCTTTCCTCCCTTTTCAGAACCTTTCTTATAGAAGCCATCATTACAAAACTGAATACTAACTCACCGGCATGTTAACTGGTAATGATTGATAGCCTCCCGAGTCATGACCGCTGCCACCATTGGGGTGTTCTGGAATAGTTGAATGTGTATCTAGTAAGCTGTCTGACACAGTCTCTCCAGGAGGCACGGCTATGGCCCCTAATTCAGGACTATCTTTGGACATACTACTGGTTGTCAAATCAGGTGATGGACCTGTGAGCAAAGCAAAACAATAATAATAATAATAATAATAATGCAGTTTATAAGTCTCATATCCCATTCACATGACTTCACACTAGACTATTATTACCCAAGCAGGCCAGGTCACTCAAGGAACTTCTCAACTTGCTGGGAAGTATACAGTGCCACTGCCATTTTACAGGCGCTGATCACTGACAATATCTTTCACTGCCTATAGCCAGGTACCCATTTTATAGGAGGGTGGACTGAGGAAAATGTGAATGAAATGCTTTCCCGAGGTACCTCTAAAGAAATCGAACCCATGACCATAACTTCTCAGGTGCTGAGAAGGTTGACTACTTCTGAGGTCTTGAGAGTGCCCTGCTTTCCCCAATAACGAGTTTATAGTGAAGAAAAAAAAAATCTGATGCTAAATTGGGTCATTTCATGTCAAATCAACCTGTTTTTCAATTTTGCAGGTGACCCCCTTGGATTTTGCCTGCTTATCTGCTTACTTATTGCCCAAAGAGACATTACTGCAGATGTAACTAAATCAGTGAAGGGAAACAAAGGGAAATACATTGCGCCGTCTGCCGAGTTGGACGGTTTGAGCTGATGCCAGAGGCAGTTCTATGGGATGACTTGGACGCTTTGTTCCCACCACAGACGGTTTGTGCTTTCAGGGCTTTATCAGAAACTAAGACTTACGCGTTTAGTAACAACGAGTGTTAATGTAGAAATCATTACAGAAACATTGATCACCAAAATTACATCATATTTTCATAATTGCCATCACTGGGCTTGAGTGATTGAAGATTCTAAAATCTTAACGACAACTCTGTGTAGATCTAAACTCTCCACAACCCATTCATTGCAATGGACTTCATTCATTGCACAGCGAACAAAAAGTCTGGGATTAGCAGTTTCGGTTCATGGTTGAATGACAATTCAGGCTAGTCTATTGTTAACATTTCTAAATGTATTAAAATGTTGCCATGATCATATTTTAGATATGTCTGATGAGATAGGAATTAAAACTTTTTGGCTTTATGAAAAAATGTTGGATATTTCTTGGATCCCTCGTAAACCCCAGAAGCTACACAATTTACAATATCAGTTTGAGGCTCCATACCGACAACTCTGGGTTAATAATAACTGTTCGCTTTATGAAGTTTCATATCCTTCGTAAATCCCAAAAGCTACAATTTACATTATCAATTCAAGATTCCGTACCGACAACTCTGGGTAGATCTTGACTACAAATAACATTCTGAGGTTTATCAAAATGTTACGGTTATCAATATAATATTCTAATTTTACGTAAAGCCCTAGAATCCACACTTCACAATCTCAGTTTA
Source organism: Ellobium chinense (assembly GCA_033807755.1). Classification (NCBI taxonomy): domain Eukaryota; kingdom Metazoa; phylum Mollusca; class Gastropoda; order Ellobiida; family Ellobiidae; genus Ellobium; species Ellobium chinense. The sequence goes on along the minus strand of JAWQUT010000021.1, from coordinate 2,365,961 downwards.
TGACTCCGCCAACGACAAGACTGGCAAGACTGGGGTTAATAATATCTGTTCGCTTTATGAAGTTTCATATCTTTCGTAAATCCCAAAAGCTACAAATTACAATATCAATTCAAGATTCCGTACTGACAACTCTGGGCAGATGTTGGCTGCAAATAACATTTTAAGGTTTAGCAGGATGTTACGGTTGTCAATAATATAATATTCTAATTCTATGTAAAGCCCTAGAATCCATCCTTTACAATCTCAGTTTATGACTCTGCTACCAATAAGTCTGGCAAGACTGGGTTTAATAGTTTTTGGGGTTACAGCAATAATAACCGTTCACTTTATGAAGTTTCAGATTCTTCGTATATCCCAAAAGTTACAATTTACAAAATCAATTCAAGATTCTGTACCGACAACTCTGGGTAGTCTAGACTAGATGTTGATTGCAAATAACATTTTGAGGTTTATTAAAATGTTACAGTTATCAATATAATATTCTAATTCTACGTTAAGCCCTAGAATCCACGGGAGGAATTCCATATGTGTGCCAGAAAGATTTTCTCAAGCAACACACCGAACCAACAACATACCCTAACCCTAACCCTGACACTAACCCTAACCATAACCCTAACCCAGTGTCAGGGTTAGGGGTTAGGGTTAGAGTAGGGTTAGGGTATGTTGTTGTTCGATGTGTTCTATGTGGAAATCTTTCTGGCACACATATGGAATTCCTCCCGAATCCACACTTCACAATCTTAGTTCATGACTTTGCAAATGAGAATGATTGCTACGTCTTGACTTCAGCCATTGTCCATTGATCATTGAATCTGCTGTCGTTAGAGAAGGCCAAATTAGATCTCTACAGGCTTTGGTCTACAGGCGGATGGATCTGTATTCCCTTGGGCCTTGGTCTAGACGTCTAGTCTAGATTTTCAATGAAATATACTTACTGCTTTCACTTGGAAATGGTGCACACTTTTAAAATTATTTGATTCAACTTCAAATCCTACAAAATTGCCAACAAATTAGACTAGCAAAGAAGCCAAGCGTGAAAAAACCGCAGGCGTTTTCACCATAGGCCTATCCTTCAGATCACTGTTGAACTGTAAGTGGGCAGAGATAAATATCGATACTGAGTACTTTAGATATTTGGTACTCACAGTATCTAAGCTTTCCTGTAACATCATTTACCTCGGCACACCTGTTTTCAAAGGCCAGAAACTAATCTCACAGAGAAGATCACGCCTTTCTATTACTAAAATGACATGATCCATTTTCCTCAGCTGCAGTCAAGAGAAAGAAGACACATCATTGTTAAAATTGCTGTTGAATCTAATATTACTATATTAGCATTTTTTTACCTAAAGTTGATTGTTTGCGTGTTCAATTAAAGTTTTGTTCCTTGTTTGAAAGAAAGAAGCACAAACACCAGCCAGCTGGCCCGAGGAAATCCACATGACCGAGTTAAAAATAATATGATGTCTCAGCAACGATATAAGTGGAACCCGCTTAAGCGGGACGGCTCCGTTCCCGACATAAAGTAGAACACGCACAGCAAAAATAATTTTCCGTTTTTCAATACTTTTTCTCTCTAAAAATTATCTATGGTGCCCAGCGAGTCAATTTTGCGAAGGAAATAAGGAGAGCTAGAGTTACCGGGTTTGACCCTTGCGTCCAGAATTATTCCCCTTCCCCTATCATCAGAAGCCTGTGGCAAAAACGCTGACGTCACTTACGTTCCAGCAGGTACAGACACCTCTACCTGACAATGTATTATTCAGTTTTTAATTAAGGTTCTGATATTCCAAATTCAAAAGCAAAGTTTGATAGTGTAAGCAAGAAAAGTATTCTGCATTTTTATTGCCTCAGCATGATTTTATTTGGCATATCTACTGTTCACAGAGGAATTAAAACATTCATACCAACATGCTATCACCCGTCCACAGAGCACTGGCTAGACAGCTTGGCCATGTGGCGAGAACGTGCTTGATGCTCATATGTTATATATAATGTGAGCAATAAAGATTCTTGTATTCTTGACGTAAGCTTATGGCCGCCACGCGCGCAGTGGTTGTAACAATTCGGACTTTGGATAATGTATCCCTCTGGATTGTTTGGGGCCAGCAGAGGCGTTATATCATTATGACAGACACTTGAAAGACTGTTTTATTGGAATAATAGGGTATCGTGTGATTTTATATGGTCTGTAGGACGGTGCAGTCTTCCTTTAAATGGCTTCTCCTATCACTATGAGTAAAGATCGTTACCTGCCCACCCCAGGCATCGTACTCGCCCGGGCTTCGTCTGGGTTTCGGGTTTGAGGTTGGTAACAGTGTGCTTGCGACGTGATGTTGTTTATTGTCGAAACAGACCAACCTTTCCCCTCCCGTTCCCAGGCATCATTCCTTTAGCTGGTCTAATGCGGTGATGAGGGCTAGCTTTTTTTTTCCTTTGGTCCTTTATATCTATTAACGCCCACCTCTAAATAGCCAGTGAACAGTTACAAGCCAAATTAATTTGTAACACTGCAGCATTGCAGATTATAAAAACTTGAAAGCCCAAGTGTTGAAATCACCTAAACGGTGAACAGGCTTCAAACACCTCAAAAGTACGAGAAGCCAATCTTATTGTGACTCTCATAAAGTTTTTAAACGATACTTGCAAAGTAATTGAAAGTTCGACACCCTCAAAAATAATAAATATTATCACATACAGAAACATAAAATATGGAAAGATAGCACATGATAACAAATGACGTGAAAAAAATGTCTTTGCGGAATAAAAGTCAGAAAAGAATATTGACAGCAAGTAATTTTATTTTTTTTTTTTTTNGGGGGGGGGGGGTGAGGTGATCTAAAGAAAGAAAACTATTGAGTGAGTGAGGGGAAAAAAATCTTTATTTTTAAGAGGGAAATACAAAGGGAAATTAATATAGATTTTTTAAAGATTCAATTTTCAGAAAGTAACCATTAAGTAGCCAAGTAGCCATGGCTAGTCAAATTTTACTATTTAACCGTCAAACTGGCTCCATTGCAGAGAAGTTTCATCATTGCTATTATTAGGGGGATGCGAGTCGCTGTGGGCCTTAATAATCTTCTTTTTTTTTTTTTAAATAAGCTTTTCTTTGTACGCAGCTATGTGAGTTTATTTCTCAACCGATTTTTCTCAGATTTCCTGTATGAGTTACAAATTCTGTGCACATAGTCCGTCTTTGCCCCCGAATTTATACAAAATGGATTTTCCCACATCCGAGTGACCGGCTTCAGTTTTTAGCTCTGACATCCATATGCGCATGACGTCACTTCTTTTTGCGTAGCCTATTTTGGTGTCTGCAGCAAACTTCGCGTCTTAAGGCCAAATTCCTCGAATATGGCGGGTTTTTAAAGAGGCTGGCACCAATAAAAGTCATTTGGCGTGTTATATATTTTCTCACTTTAACCGATATGCTTACATACAAGGACGTGCTTGAGCATAATAAATAATAAAAGAGAAGCAGTGGAAATGCTGCAGTAGCAGTTTGGTCGTTTGCTTCACACAATAACCCCGCAAATTTGCGGGTGCTTTGACTAGTATTTTAAAATGTCAATTAAGATGAGTGTTCACGGCTTGAATCTCGTAGATAGTAGATATCGATACTGTGATGTCATTTTTTTTTTTACCTCGTGTCATGTGCTTTTCCTCGAGCGAGTTGGCGAGCGCCCATTCCCACGCCTATCTCACCTTGAATTTTGTTACTTTTTGCTGTTTGTTTGTTTGTTTTGTTTTGTTTTGGCATTTGTTTTTTTTTTCTTTTAAACAAGGAGCAAAAGTATTGAAGTACTTCGAACACGTAATCAATCAAATTCAGTTAAAAAGTGATTAATATAGTAATGTAAGATTCGACAGCAATTTCAACAGTCATCATTGTCTTCTTTCTCTTGATGTAAGGTGATTTTACTATTGTAACCTGAGACGGCAAAAGTAAACAGATGAAGAAAATAAATCATGTCCATTTTAATTGTAAGATTAGTTCCCCGGCCTTTAAAAACAGAGTGCTCTGAAGGAAATGATGTTGCAGGAAGACATAGATACTTTCTGTGCCAGCCTGCACCTAACCTGACAATGAAATTATACTTTTCATTACATAGTTATTTTCATCATTTATCAAACAATGAAACTAGTTATTTTTAGAGAGAACAACAAATACTGACGCAAATTTTAATTATAGTTATTGTTTCAATGAGTATCTACCAGTATCTGTTGAGCAAAAAGCAAGTATCGGGTACTCGTGACTGGAACCAAATATCTAGAGTACTCAGTATTAATATCTATTAAAGCCCATCTCTAGAAGCGACACAAAGAAAGAAAAAAAATCAACAGAAATTGTGTCGATGCATTTCACAGAATTAAGCATTCCTTGTGGCATAATATATGCAAAATTTAATTGTTGAAAATATGAAAATATATTCTAAAAAGCTGTCCCGTCAACTGACTCTCCTGCGCAAAATGTGCGGAGTGCAGGGTTGCCAGTGACTGTACGCATAGTCCATATGTTCGTTAACGTATTGCGTGACCCACAATGAACAGTTGTAATGTTTTGGGAGTTTCCATGGTTACCGCATTGCGTTAATTGACGTTGGGATTATGCATACGGCCACAGGTTTTTGAAATGAAAAGCCGCCAACTGGTGCCGTTTTGACAGAAGTAAACTTTGCTCGGCATTTTTGGGTAGGAACTGGTATACTGTGGTTATAATAAAATCAACGCATGCTGAATCCGAATTTGCTGTATACCAAGCTCAAATTTCCTCTTNGGGGGGGGGGAGAATTGCGTCAAAAACACCAAAGTTTTGTTATTCGTCTTAGACCCAAACGGAGCACCATACATACCGATTTCTCGCGAAGAGAATGAGTCAGCATCGAATCAGGAGCAGTTTTGTTTTGTTTTGTTGTTCCTCTCACGAACAGTAACGAGCATTCTGAAATACGCACATATTTTATAAAAGTTTGCTTATATATGGATTTTTTTTTAAGGAACAGGGGTAGCTATCTGCTTCACGGCCTAAAATATCCACAATATTTTTTCATAAATTTTCAACCCCCTCCACGTTTCCTTCGCCCGAGCGTTTCCGAGAAAATGCTGTTGAAAGTGGGCATTTTCACACCCTGCGGGCCGCCATGACTGGTCGTCCGGTCAGCACGGCAATGAGGTTTGACATCAGAAAGCGAGAGGCAAACTATAGTCTGTTCAGAAACATTTGTCCCTCTTTACAGTCCAATATCTCAAAAACTGCCTGACTGATTTTTTTTGGTAATTTGCATGTGAGGTGTGTAGACCGATGACCTAAGATGTCTCATAATTTGATTATCACAGGATAAGCCGTTTTTTATTTCGCCTCTTCGCGCTTAGTAAATCATAACCCATCNAGTTTTGTTATCCGTCTTAGACCCAAACGGAGCACCGTACATACCGATTTCTCGCGAAGAGAATGAGTCAGCATCGAATCAGGAGCAGTTTTGTTTTGTTTTGTTTTGTTGTTCCTCTCACGAACAGTAACGAGCATTCTGAAATACGCATTTTATAAAAGTTTGTTTATATATGGATTATTTTTTAAAGGAACAGGGGTAGCTATCTGCTTCACGGCCTAAAATATCCACAATATTTTTTCATAAATTTTCAACCCCTTCCACGTTTCCTTCGCCCGAGCGTTTCCGAGAAAATGCTGCTTGAAAGTGGGGATTTTCACACCCTGCGGGCCGCCATGACTGGTCGTCCGGTCAGCACGGCAATGAGGTTTGACGTCAGAAAGCGAGAGGCAAACTATAGTCTGTTCAGAAACATTTATCCCTCTTTACAGTCCAATATCTCAAAAACTGCCTGACTGATTTTTTTGGAAATTTGCATGTGAGGTGTGTAGACCGATGACCTAAGATGTCTCATAATTTGATTATCACAGGATAAGCCGTTTTTTATTTCGCCTCTTCGCGCTTAGTAAATCATAACCCATCATGAATTTTTAGGCCCCAAAAGTTAGAATTGACAGTACCATCATGACTTTCAAGGTTGCAGCAATGCAGAGGCGGATACATTTAATTCATCATGGGGCTCTTAAATGTAAGGGAGAAATGACGTACACTTTTATGGAAAATAAAAACTGTTTCAAATAGAAAGCATTCAGAGACCGCAGACCTCCGCCAACCCAAAAGATACCGTGGTGAAGAATTCTATGAAGGGACATGACTATCAAAATAAAGGGCGATTGATTTCATTGATTTTTGTCTCTGCAGCTAATAACAATGCGTACCTCATCTATGTGGCCACAGTGCTAGATGCACCACCAAAATCTAATCATTTGTTCATTGGCCTATTTCCAACTTTCCCAGAAAGTTTCAGGCAAATCCGTTTATTACTTTTTGCATAATTTTACTAACAGACAAACACCGGAAAAAAAAAATAACCTTCTTGAGGAAGTAAAACTATCATAGCCTTCGTTGCGGCGCTCTTAAATTTCACGAAGATATTTGCATCTGGCAGATATTAAGTGCGGTTTCTCGCAAATTATGTTTTTTCCACTTTCGAAACGTGAATCCAGCACTCCTCACTATTTTCCACATTGGAAATGTCAATCTGACTGTGCTCCTTTAGCAAGCATTTAAGCTTCCTCAGGGTAACAAATTCTTTAGTGCTGAGCATTTTGAGAATTTCACGCCGAATGACATCCTTGTCGAAAGTGTCAACTTTTTCTTTCCTGCCTTGTTTCAAACCTGTGGTTGGAGTTTCGGTACCCTTAATCCACCGAGATAAAGACCGTTTGTGCAGTCCAAGTGCATGTCGTGTTCTTGCCTTTGGGTCAGAAATCTTCCGATAAAGACGACCACGTTTTGCTTCTCTACAAATATAATTGTATGACTGCAAAGCAACATTCTGAAGAGTAATGAATCTTATCTTCATTTTGATTTGTCAGAAGGTATACAGGATAACCAAAAGAAACTAAAATGAAAACACGCCCATGATACAAAAAAGTAGACAAGATTTCTCAACTTTCGTGAAGACGTTTAGGAAAATCGTGCAGTTCGGTGCACAGGTAAAATGTTTATTCTTAATCCGTGGTGCGGTAAACATGTATTCAAAAGTTGTTGGATTTGCGTGCAAGATTGGGAATATTCTCATAGCTCTAATCATGGGTGACCTCGCTACTGTAAGTAAGTCAAAATATTAGCCAGAGAACCCTGGTCATTTTTTATAAAAAAAACAAAGAAGCGAAATCAATAAGGGCTTCGATCTTCAAAGGGAAAAAAATATTGGCACAAGATCATCAGTATTCACAAACCTTGTGCCAAGTTTCAATGAATTTGGTTAATCAACTACCGAGAGGGGCAAATGTTTCTGAACGGACTATAATAGTCGTTATACAAAGAGAATTATCCACATGCAATAACCTTCGTTGGCTCTAAATGTTATGCTTTTTTTTTTTTCATTTATCGTCTAGAAAAGTCGTTTGTTAAACTGTGTGAACAACTGCCCGACTCTTTACCTGTGCTGTAACCTTAGAAAAGGGTGGATAAAATAATATTTGAGAAAAAGGAACATCTGTCTGACCACTGTTTGAGTCCCTAATATTAATGTATGCATAGCCTATGCATGGTTGTCTGTGCCTTTTGTCCCTCCTGTATTGTTAAAGGAACTCTCATTGGTCTACGATTCTGACACTCATTTGCCTGAGGTTTTAGATTATCAAGACATCGCACAGCAGGATAAGATTTGATTGACAGCTAGCTATTGTCTCAGGCAGTGTTTTCTGCGCTTAGGGGCGATGCTAGTTGCATCACTAGTCATAAATCAACATGTTTCGAAGAGCCGGTCAAACAGCTGGCATATCGAAGCGAAAATAGTTTGATACCCTTATGTTGGTCAGAGATGACCACGGGAATAATTTGGAGAATACTTGTGAAATCTTTTATGGTTTGGAAAGAAAGAACCGATCTTCACGATCAAAGAGAAAAACGAAATGGACCATGTTGAGAATAGCAACAGTTACGAGATGGGAAGGGGATGGGGGAGGGAGAGAGAGGGACTAGATGGATGGGCACAGTTACAGGGGTGAAGCAAAGACATTACATTTACAATGTCTTTGGGGTTGAGAGAGAGAGGGAATAGAAGCAATAAGAGAAACTGAGAGCCTGAGTTGCTAATGAAAAAAAGCGAGAAGGCAGGTAATGAACACTGCTGCTCTCTCTCTCTCTCTCTCTCTCTCTCTCTCTCTCTCTCTNCTCTCTCTCTCTCTCTCTCTCTCTCTCTCTCTCTCTCTCTCTCTCTCTCTCCATTAGCGTCTAGTTTTTTTTGTTCTTAACCCGTTTTCTCCTAGATTCTTAACCCACCACCCTGTTGATCCTTGCCGTCTCTCTCTCTCTCTCTCTCTCTCTCTCTCTCTCTCTCTCTCTCTCTCTCTCTCTCTTCATCTCTGGAATTGTGCCCACCCAACCCACACTAGGATCTATCTCATTTCCCTAACTGATAGTGAAGACCGATTCTTTCTTTCAAAACTACAAAAGTTTTCACGGGTATTCTATAAAATGCTCCCGTGGTCATCTCTGACCAAGATAAGAAAGTCAAAATAATTTTCACGTCGATGTGCCCCCTTTTTGATCTGCTCTTGAAAGCCTTTGGATTGATTAATGACTAGTGATACAACTAGCGCCGCTCCCAAGCACAGAGAATTTGACTGTGGCGGCGTCTGAATTATCTGAAAGTGCTCCTCAAGCAAATGATAATTTTATATTGTTAGAATCTTAGGCCAGTGAGAGCTTACTAAACCATACAGCAGGCAACAATACAAAGGCAGTGCAAACATTAATAAAGCGACCTAAACAGTGGTTAGACAGATGTTTCTTTTTCTCAAATATTATTTTATATTCCTTTATCTAAGTTACAGCACTGCGTATAGAGTCGGACAGTTGTTCACACAGTTTAACAAAAGATTTTTCTCGACGATAAATGAACAAAAAAAAGGCATAACATATAGACTAGAGCCAATGAAAGTTATTGCATGTGGATAATTCTCTTTGCATAATGACTACAAGCTACCTCTCGCTTTCTGACGTCACGACTCACTGCCGCGCTGACCGGACGACCAGTCATGGCGGTTTGCAGGATGTGAAAATCCCGATTTTCAAGCTGCATTTTCTCGGAGGCACTCGGGCGAAGGAAACGTGGAAGGGGTTTAAAAAATTATGAAAAAATGCTGTGGATGTTTTAGGCTGTGAAGCAGATAGCTGTCCTTGTCCCTTTAATTTGGTGCATAAAAATATGAGCCTAGACCAGCCGGAAACATGTTAGATCTAAGTCTAGACTAGGCCTAGCCGAGAGTGAACTGTTGTGTCGCTCAATAAAGCGACGCAGATCCTAGCGAACTCAGGTGTGCCAGACAAGTTAGATCTAAATAGATTAGAATAATGTTCTGATGTTAGAAATGCATTACTGTGGATAGGCCCTGCTGCATAGTAGAGCTGGGCAGCTCGATTCAAAAGATCGAGCCGAGTCGATCTTATCCTGCTGTTTGATTAATCGACTCGGCGAGTCAGGATCGACACTAAAGATCCAATCCTGAACTCCAATTTTAGCTCCGATCTTGGCTCGACTAAATGTTAATCACGGGACGGGTTAGCGTGGGCTGAGTGTCGTAGCTTATGAATGCAGATGTATAGGAGAGATGGAAGAAGAAGAGTTTTAGCAGTAGAAGGGGGGACGTGCTGAGAGGAGGGATAGGGTGAAAGGGCGCCGCACGCCGAAATTTGGCATGGTACTGTCGGTGTTAATTGGTTGTAAAAGGCTCTGATTTATGTCTGTCTCTCTGTGTGCTTGTGTGAGGGTCAGTGTATGAGTATTCATGGAGCCACATGAAATTACAGAAGAACTGAAAGGGCTACCCGTTTCTAGCGTTTTCGCTTAGTTTTCATTATAGTTATGCCTAGTGCTGTCAAATTACATTTTTTCATATGATTTTATGATATAATTATATTGTTTCTTATGTCCTTCGGAATAAAACGAAAAAGATAAATGAAATGAAGAAGAAGAAAAAAAAACCTTCAAATGAAACGCCTCTTCAAGACCAACAAGAAAACAATGCCTGCCCCGAGAAGGGTGATTTATGTTGACATTGTATAAACAGAATTGTCGTGCGAGTCGGCATCACCGATCTTTAGTCGATTCTATAGCTGCATCACCAGCCTTTCCCTCACTGCTTTAGTCGATGTTGTGGCTGCATTATCAGTACCAACCTTTACCTTGGTCTCTCTTTCCCTCACGAACTGAAAAAGCTCAAGTTCAAAAGATCGAGCTTCAGTCGATCTTATGGCTGCATTAGCAGTACCAGCCTTTACCGTGGTAATTCTTTCCCAACTAAGTGAAAAAGCTCGAGTTCAAAAGATCGAGCTTTAGTCGTTTCGTGCGATCTTTGCCGCCAAAAGATCGAGTCGAGTCGACTTTTCAAAATGAAGGATCACCCCACCACTACTGCATAGATATATTTCTTGTCAGTGGCACAGTTGAACCAAATAAGTCTGACCATAGATCTGTAGATAAAATGCCTACTCTATTTATAGATCTATACATGCCAACAAGGTCAAAGGTCACGATTTGTAGCTCAAGTCTAAGAAGTTGGTAACGGACCTAAATATAAAAAAAAATGGAAACTGAAAATACGACTATTTACTCCGTAGGAAAATTGTTTTACAATATCATACAATGTTATAAATCTCATTAGTAATACAAAAACATGTAACAATACACATCATACATGTAAATACATAATATTACAAATGAAATACATAATAAAGTCATTGCTGGTCGCTAGCAGTGCAGCGCCCTGGTTCTCCCCCCCTCCCCCCACCCCCAGCCCTAAAGCCAGTTAGGCCTACTCATTTACACTTGAGTCGAGTGAGGAAATGGAAGTGAAGTGTCTTTCCCAAGAACACTACAACGTTAACCGCCCAGCTCGCGAGTCAAACACATAAACCGTAGACTTAAAAGTCTTATTAAGTCTAATTAGACTTATTTCGGTTATTTGAAAGTGTGCCAGCTTTCTGTGACTAAAAGTAATGCCACATTTATTACATTTCATGGTAAATCTAGGCTGTCATTAACTTTATATGGAATGTATTACATGCTACACATTATTCTACCCTCCTTCGCACCCACCTCCTTACTGTCTCTATTCTATTGTTACACTGAAAAGTATGGAATACGGGTTTCATCAGTGGATGAAACGTTTAATACATACATACAATTTTCTGAAATGGCGCTCATTCCTCTATTCATCCATTTTTATGGCCCAATCTTTGACTATGATAGTGTGAAATATATGCTATGTTTGTGAGATATGAAATATATGCTACGTTCGTGAAAATTTTTACAAAGATTTTCATCGTACAAGTTCGCTCTGACACTCTGCATCGGTGCGGATGTGCTCAAGAACGCACACACCTAACAGATTGCTTGTAGCCAATTAGGACAGCTGCGATGAAGAGAATTTTTTCAGGGGAAAATGGTATTGTATATTTTTGATAAAGTTTTGGGGATAGGGTTGTAATTTTTTTGTTTTGTTTTGTGTTTAAAGGCGACTACACGTCTCACGTTAGTCGTTTTAGAGAGCTTATTGGAATCTCTCTCCTTGTTCACCCCATTTAGATCAGTCTAGCAAGCAACGCAGAAATAGACGAAATAAAACGTTGAAACGGTAATTAGGAGTAAAATGCTTAAAAATGTATCTAATGTCAGACCAACAAAGCAACTCAACTAATCGTAGGTGGCCAACTCGGAATGAGTCGGAGTTACAACTCTTCATGACTAAGTAGAAGAATAAATCAGTTTGGAAATCTGAAAGGCAAAGATGCAGTTCACAGAATTCTGACCCAAAGTACTGATGATGATTTTTTTGTTTTTGTGACTATATTTGTCTTCTTTGTAAACGTTTCTCATCTCTGATCTGAGTTGTTGTCCGCCCTTCTCCTATTTGTTGTTTATCTTTAGTATTCTTGTTACATTCTGGGCAGTGTTCCTGAAGAAGGAACATACTATAGTTCCGAAAATTTGGATCGTTTTTTCTATTAAAGCTTTTCTGGTAGAGAACGCCTTTTTTCCCATTTTTCAAATGGTGATGATGATGATGATGATGATGACAGTTTTGTGTAGCTCAAAGCTTGTCATTGAGCTTTTACAAACAAATGAAAAATTCCTTGTATCCACAGCAACCCATTTTAAGTGCATCATTGAAATACTGTATGGAGAACAAAAAAGTCTCCATGAAGAGTTAGGTGATCACTGTAAACTTAGTTGGTCACTGTGATCGTGCCTTAAATGTTGGACAGGATCATGCTATTGGTGTGAGTGATGGCAAGAAGTGGACGCTTAAGCTACCCTGTCAAAGCAGCTAGTTGGTCTTTTCCACAAAGCTGACCATATCATTAGCTACAAAAGCATCCTCCATCCGGATACACCGAAGGCAGAGGCTACATCGAAGATTACGAATGCTGAAAATGGGGGCGCTGTACCTATCAATCTGACTCTACATCGATTTATTTTTAAGCAGTTAACACTGACATTCTTGACTCAAGCTTGGACGACAAAAATACTTTCCATGCTATACAGATGGCTGCATAGCTGCAGCATGGACCGCCATTGGAAACACATGGACTCGTTTTAGAGAAGCTTGGAAGATCTACATATTCAACGGTATCAGGACCAGATATCTTGACGACTTCCAAACTCTCGGGAATAAATGTGCGAACTGTGGAAGCAACTTCCAAGGATTGGATTAATTTGGAAATATTTAGGAAAGGCAGATTTCAAACCATTGGAAGAAACGGGGGCAATGAAAAAGCATTTGTCCTCATAAGATATGGTCAGAACTAGCTGCAGGAGGCAGTTCAATAAAAAGATAATGCGACACGGACTCACCATGAACTACAGTCTGTTACATGGCCCCGCTACTAGCTTCTGCACATGAACCGGACACACTCAGCACAGTTTCCTGCGGTGCCAGCATGTGATCCGAAAACGTGGAATGAAATCAATGTCAGTGAAGCGTTACTTTGCAGGCTGATGCTGTTAAAATGGGACAAGAGCTACAAGGAGTTCCTAGCTGTGTGCCCACAAGGGCTGAATACTGTAATGAATTTCCTCAGAGTGATTGGCCAGCATGTAAACGTAACTGACATGTTTGATGCTCGCTTCAAGTCTGGACAGCTTGGAAAGAAAATCACTGAAAGTGTTGCCTGTGGTAAGGATTTTGACAAGTCCATAACATGCACAAGATCACATAGCAGGTATTGTCACTTTTGACAATGAATGGACAGCAGACTGAGACTTTGCATGCTTGCGGAGCTACCTTAAAATGATTAGGCTCCTTCTTCACCTTCTAAGGGGACAGAGACAAGACACATGAGGCCTTCATCGGGACGCTTCCAGAGATTCTGACATATTTTTTCAGATACGATCACATTAATTACGCAAGATGGCAATCATAATACCTGCTTGAAATGTGTCAGCACTTTCCATACAGTGAAAAAGAATTCAAGGGTGGAAAATTGTTGCTAGAACTGGAAATGTCAAATTCAATCAAATTAATCCAGATCAAAGCTTTGAGTGGATAAATGGAACCGGCGAAAGGTTTTTGCAGATTATTTCTTACTTTTTACGATTTCATTTAAATGTAATTCTAACAATTAATATCTTCAATTAAGGATTTACGGTTTTTGGATGCAACTCACTAAATATTTTGAAAGTTTACATAATTATTTGAGGGGCCATCACTGTCATCCGTGATCACGTGGGTCATTCTGCAGCCGTACTGACCATTTGTACTTTGCGGATTGTGAGGCACTAATGTATTTATACAATGTATTTTGCCAAAGTGACACAGAGAAGCATGACAAACTTGTGTTGATTGAATGATATGGATAGTAATTAAATGGGCAGCCAATAACTGACCCTATAAAGAGTTACCATTGCAGATATTCTCGACCTAATGATCTGTAGTGTGCTACACTTTAAATCCTCATATATGTTAAGTGGATATTTGAATCAGCGTCCCGAAATTTGATATATTTCAGTTATTGCCTCTTTTGTCCGAGCAGGTGACCAGTGGTCAATATGGTTACTTCGAGGTCATTTTACAAATTTAAGGTGTGCAGCCGAAATTGCCTGCCTTAGAGATGTCAGCTGTGATTCTTATTGTGTGTGTGTGTGTGTGTGTGTGTGTGTGTGTGTGTGTGTGTGTGTGTGTGTGTGTGTGTGTGTGTGTGAGACACGCGCTTGCATGACGGCCCGAATTGGATATTCGGGAATGACAAAAAAATCAAAGCAAGCCGATGTGGGACGCAGTTTGACCATGTGTACCTGTGCAAATCTAAACAGCCATGAAGATCGTGGTGTCCGCGTATCGGTACCACTGATCCTCCGTTCTTCGCTGCGTAAACATTGTCACATCATGATCATGTAAACAATCGCGATAGGTGCAACCTGCGATCGCATTGGTAACTAGCGATCATTTTTCACCTGTGTTTTTGCTTGAAATTTAGATAAAAGGAGCTAGTGTTGGGTTGGGGCGTAATAAAGTAGCGCCGACACGTAAGGAGGAAGTTGGTGGGGGAAGGGGTGAAGGGGACAGACGTGGGATACTAAGATCAGGCCTCACCTTCGCGCCACTCAGGATGAAAGGGGGACAGGTCGTGTCGCGTCGGGCCGCCAGCGGTGTAAGGGAGAGGGATAAGAGGGGCGACCTTATCTGCGTTTAGTCGAGAGAAGGTGGGGCAGGACTGAGTAGGATGGCTGTGGAATTTGAACACAGACACCAGATCGCAAAATGTTTTAAGTTTTTAATCAATCATATAATAATGAGAACTGAAGAACGTTAATGTAACCGTCACGTGCAAGCCGAAATACGCCAATGTCAGACTTTATCTCTTCGTTTTACAAATAAAACTTACTTATTATAATCAAGAGGATACGGTCGGCCGGTTGCAAACGCATCTGGCCTGCACTCATTACAGAGGTGTCATCACCCCCACGGGCCCATTGCGTCACGAGTCATAAGCGAATTAACCGCCCAGTGTCGTGGTTCTCTCCACCAATCCCGTCATGCTAAGTGCGATATTGGTCTGATCGGCACATGCACGTGGCGCCGAGCTGCATGTTTTATGATCACGTGCTATCTTCAGTCTGTTGTGACAGGGTCGATTTCTTGAGGAAAATGTTTTATGAATCAACAAAGGAAGGAGAGAAGATGGAAGGCAGGGAAGGAATGAAGGCAGGCATATATGAGACAATATGACGTTGAGTTAAAAGAGAAAGAGGGAAGGGACAATTAAATTTATCATTTCAAGCCACAGAAGATCAAAGTTACAAAATGACCAATTGATTACCCTTTCTGATTCTCTTAATCCCAAGCCTAAAATCTCATTGATTTTTAATTTCAGTGAAAAAAAACAAACAAACAACTCGGTCTACAGGGGGAAAAAGCTTCCAACACAATGCGTTTGGTAAAGCGAGATTTACGGTTCCTAGGATCGAATCGAATCAATGACACTTGACACACACGACCGAAGAATCATAAAGATGATACTGGAGTAATAATAAAATACAAACTTGTGACTGAAAGTCACTGTACCAACACACACAGGATTGTATTTTAAAAGTTTCTCTCTAAAACAGGCTGTGAACTTCGTAAAATTGTTGTGCTTCTTGTAGATAAGCAGATTTTAAAAAAAAGATATTAAAATAAAAGGCCATTGATACCAAAATGAACAAAGGCTGTTGGTTTGAGACTTCAAGACAAATAAAGAAGATATTAATTCAATGACTTAATGGATATCACTCAGTAGACAACCGTAATAACTTGTGTGAAACGTGCCAGTTGACTTTTTGCACGCTTGTTTCGTTTCTTGGATAACCAAGAAACTGAGACCTGAAAGATCACAGAGTAATAGAAAAGTAACTGAAAACTGACTAGTTACTTTTCAAAGTAAAGTAATTGTAACAATTACTCATTTTTCAGAAAAGTAACGTACTTGTAACAATTACTTTTAAGAGTAACTCTTAACAACCCTGCTGGTCACTTCAATGGTCATTTTGACCCTTTAAAATGCAAAATCGAGCTTGGTATACAGCGGATTTGTGATCAGCGCCCCAAAATTATGAAAGATCCATTACCGGAACATTCCCACCCAAAAATACCGAGCTCACTTTTTCTAAGCGTCAAATCAGAATTTGGCTCCAGTCTACTGTAGTTAATAGACACTGAGATATTCCCAAGCGAGTGTGCAAAAACGGCTAATTAATAGTACTAATACCAGAGGAAACGCAGGGCACAGTGTTAGACAGTTTCAAAGGAATAACTTCGTCCTCTAATGTATATAAACTAATGATTAAGACAATAGAACATAATGTTAGCAACTATTTAGAAGAAAATAAGTTAGGAGAGGCGCACGGAGGTTTTATGAAAGACAGAAGAGTTGAAGATCAACGTGGACACGCACGTCAATAATAATGTTCTGTTTTCGAGTACTTTTTCCTGCTGATACTTATCCATGGTGCATACCGAGACAATCTGGCGAAGAAAGAGCATCGTTCTATTACCGCATGTGCGTGTAATATGACGCAATAAAAACAGCTGGGATGACCGGGGTTTGCTCTTGCGTCTAGAGTTATTCCCCTTACCCAAACAGCAGCAGCTTGTGGCAAAAATGATGACGTCTCTGAAGTTCCAGTAACAACAGACATCTCTGCCTGACAATGTATTATTATTCAGCTTTCAATTACGGTTTTGGTCATCCAAATTCAAATGTAAAGTTTGACCGTGGATCAGGTAAAGTATTCTGCATTTTTGATTGCCTCAGCATGATTTTGTTTGACACAGCTGCCGTTTACAGTGGAATTAAAAGACTCAAACAGACGTGTTATCACCCCTCCGCAGACTTGCAGAGTACTGGCTAGACAGCTGGCCGTGCGGGTAGAACGTATTTGACGTAAGCTAATGGCCGCCATGCACGCAGTGGGTGTAAGAATTCGGAGTTTGCATAATGTAACCCTGCAGGTTGTCTGACAGACACTAGAAAGATTGTTTTATTGCAGTAACAGGTATCGTTTGATTTAACATGGTCTGTAGAACGATGCAACTTTTCTTTAAGTGAATAATTGCTTGGTTTCACACGAGAATTGTGCGTAGACTATTTATGATGATAAACATGGTAGATGTTATTGATAAGTAAGTTGTATGTGGTGCCGGTGCGAATCTGTAAAGGGGGCGGATATATGATGTAATAGCCGTCTACAACTGAATATACTGTTTGTCATATAGGAACCCAGTGTGGGGGCCATGAAGTTGACAGCCACTTGACAGCCCTGCTGATGCGAGTTTTGCGGGACTGCTGTAAACAAGTGTGTCAAAAGACAGCAGCCTTTAAAGGTACGTAATTCTCTTTGTCTTCGTCAGTTGTGGAAGCCAATGCTTTGATGGCCTTAGTATTATTTGCTCCTCAGTGGAGTATACAAAACTGTTGCTGCTGAGCAATGTTTTCGCCATGAGAGCGACTGATAGCAATATTAAACCTCTAAGACCCAAGAGTGAACATAATTGTTGTTAGAAAATGTATTGTTATATGTATTGACTATAGAGTGCACATGGCTTTGCTTAATGCAATATTAGAGACAAAAGTTTAAAACTCTGAGAACAATTATCATTCTGTGGTCACAGAGGCCATATTATAGGAGTATAGTATGCTAGTTTTTTGAGGACTACCTTTTATCGTAATTAAATATCTTCATGTGCCAAATATGGGACAGTGGGTCCTACAGGGTTAATCACGTGAACTGGATGGGAGTAGCCACTCTGTGTATTTTGAATTATTCCTTTGATCATAACAAGTTTTGAGCTAGTTGTGTGTGGTCGAGCTTCTAGGGTCATTAGTTGTAGTGAGGGCGCCAGAGGAGACATTCGGACATGTTACCGAGTTACACCCTTCGAAGGGAGCATTAGAAACCAGTTAATTGCGGCACACACCTGTCATGGGTAGTGGGGTAAATGCCTGCCGCACCCATTAGGGATTGCGGACAGCATAGCTAGGCATTAATAGTTATTTACAGAGTATTCATTGGGAGTTTCTCTTCTCCTGCGGTGTCCATTCGGGCCATTTGGCAGCAAGTGATACTGTATATGCTTGTATGTCAGGATATGCGTGAGATCTAATTCGTCTATGTATTGTAAACTAAATAATTTTTAATATATGTTGTAAGCAAGTGTAACTGTAATTAAATGTTTCTGGTTTGAGACCCTTAGGCTCCTATTGTTAATAGTCTCTTTTTAATCCTTCTTGTCTGTTGTCGTGTTGAGATCTTGTCCTTGTTCGTGACAACCTCCCATAATGGGAAGAGCATAACAGTTTGTTTTTTTTTAAAACAAAGATGCCAAATGAGGCAACATTTCCCCTCGAGCCAGAGATTAGAAATTATTTATTTTACATAGTGTTTACTAGGACCCTGTGGGAACAGAAAAATCACAGACCCACTCGATATCGCGTACTGTATTTTTTTTTAAATGCCCTATTAAATACACCTCTGCTAAGTAGCTCAATCTATAGACTTGCCAGGTTGACAACTTCGTAGCAAACTTTGTTACTTTTCAAGTTCCTCAATGCTTTTTTTTTTTTTTTTACATCTTGGCTACTGATTACATTTTGGTTACATTCCAAGAGCTTATTTTTTTTATATCTAATTTCTTTATATTTTGGAAATAATTGTGCAATAAAAGATCAAATTTAATGTCCCTTTCTGTTTGTTGTTATTATAAATTAAAATCAAGAAAATGGATACTTTCGATAGCAGTGTGATTTATTTTTCTGTACTTCTTGACTTTTGTTTGGATTACACATTATTTTATTTTTATGTCGTTTTTGCTATGTGCTATTCCCTCACATTTTACATTATTTATNATATATATATATATATATATATATATATGTGTGTGTGTGTGTGTGTGATATTAAAGTTTTAATGTTATTTCCGGTTTTAACATGTTGGCTACTTTTCAAGTGTGGATTGGATGCTTTATAAAATTTGATTTTGCAATGCTGTTAATATTCAAATGCATGGATGAAACTTTTAAGATTTGAATAAACTATTAAAAAAAAAAAAAAAAACTAGACTAGGCCAAGGGTTCAGGAGTGAAAATCTGATATTTGTATTTTGTATGTTTATGAAATTAAATTGGTCATTTTGTGCATAGTATTGTAAAGTTCACAAGCTTTCAATTAGAACAACCAATTTCTATAATTCATGCCGTGATAAGTATGATGATAGACTATAGCCTACTGAACTGTGCTGTAATCAGTTACTTTTCATTTACTGCATTCAGTAAATTCACTGGAGAAATTTCAACCACGCAAATGCAGAACACATAGTCTACATTTAACGAGGTACTTTTACTGACTGGTGCAATGAGAACAACGCCTAGTGGAGTGCATGTCTTCGCTAAGGGACAGCAATTTGGATTTAGGGAAGGGAAATTGGTGGAGGGGGCATGGGGTATGCAGGTAGCTTTCAAACATTTGACGTACCTTCGAGTGTAATAGGAACTACAGTATGCAGATTTCAAGCAAGTATGATTACACTCAGAGCTGTAGTACAACATGATCTTTGGAGAGATATGAAAATGACTGACTGACTGATCTGATCTGGTGGGGTAATACCAATGCAAACTCATGGCAACGCCTGGATTCGATAAAAATAAACTTTATAGTAAGCTTATAAGCAATGTTACTGTTTAACAAACTGGATTAGTGCGATCAATACGAAACTACAAAGGTTACAAATGCTGTGGATCCACACGTATAGGTAAATGCAGTAATAAATCAGAGAACTAAAAGAAAAGGACCTGCTGTAGTTATGGGCCGATGATCAGTGCCAATGAACGCCAAACAATGATTATTCTGACAAAATATGGTACGTGTGAGTCTTTGTGTGAGGTAACATTAGCTTAAAAATACCATCGAAAAAACTGAATGAAATCATGATGTTTAAAATAAATGAATAAAATAAAGCTCTGAAATAGCCTAATGCGTTTGTTATTATCTTCGCCACACTAGTTAATTAACGTGTGCATGTGGCCAAAAAAAACCCAACGAATGTTATTGTTACAGTTGTTATAATTGTCTATTGTGTTCATCACGCATACTGACTCATACTAGTCATACAGGTACTGCAGATCATATCCGTAAATAGTGATGACAACAACTATTGTTGTTGTTACTGCTACTGTTGCTGCTGCTGCTGCTGCTGTTGTTGTTACCGCTACTGTTTCTGCTGCTGCTGTTGTTGCTGCTGCTGCTGTTTTTGTTATGGTTGTTGTTGTTGTTGTTATTGTTGTTGTTGTTGTTGCTGCTGTTGTTGTTGTTGTTTATCCCTCTTCCCTGCTCACTTTTAGCCATCAATGCGTTTGTATGATATATCATCACAAGGGATTAAATTCTCACGATCTTTAAATCCTTGCCTGAAAAAGAAATGCATGTAATGGAAGGGTAATTGCTTTTCACACAATGTTACATACATGTACTTTAAACTACAAAACTTTGGATGGAATCCAGATTTCACAATATAATTGTATTGTCAATGACGTAATATAGTGATGCATCTCCATACACTAAGAAGTCATACGCCAATGAAAATTATAGACTTACTGAGATTTGGAAAAATCCTTTTCAAGTTTGGAAAAATATTTTTCCGTTTGTTTCACAAACCTGTCTTTGAAGGGGGAATAAGAGGAAGTAATGAATACGAAGATTTTTTTTAAATGTCAAAAGAAAAAGGGGGGAGGCGGTTGTCTTTGATAACAACATTAGGGACGAAAAATTATCTCTGTAGCCATATATATATATTATATGTATGTATATATATATATATATATATATATATATATATATATATATATANTGTGTGTGTCCTTGTATGTAAACATATCGGTTAAACTGAGAAAATATATAACACGCCAAACGACTTTTATTTTATTATAATATAAGCGATAAGAATGGAGGACATTTTTGACGAAAGGCCATCAAAGAGTTCGCAGATTGTATGTAGGCCTACTTGCTGTAAACCACGAAAAGATATGTGTACGTTTACACTGTTAATAACCTGTTTCATTGCTGAACAAAATGCGTGCTTTTGCACACTGAAGACATTTTCATGTGACTAGGATGGAGACAGTCACTCATTTCTAATAACTTTACTCATCTATATCAAACTAAATCATTCTCATACACACACAGGCACAATCCACTTGCACGAGCATCTCCTCCCACCACCTTCTCCTCATATGGGCGAAACGACTTCAGAGGATTTCTAAAGAGCTCAAAATATCATATGCAAGAATGCATTGCAATCCATTATTTTGACAGCCTGAACTTATGATTTCTGGCCGCTGGTCACATTCACATGAAAATTGAGGAAACGGATGTTTGTAAGTATCCTTAATCGAAGGAAAGAAAGAGAGAAGGTTAAGAAGAGAGAAGATACAAAGACTTTGTAAACTGAAAACCACATCAACAGAAAGCAATCTATGCTAAAAAATGTCTACCCAGCAAATCCAAGAC
Organism: Ellobium chinense; assembly: GCA_033807755.1. NCBI lineage: Eukaryota > Metazoa > Mollusca > Gastropoda > Ellobiida > Ellobiidae > Ellobium > Ellobium chinense. The sequence continues at coordinate 2,344,359 of JAWQUT010000021.1, read as the reverse complement.
AAGGGAAAACTGACAAATACTTCATCAACTTCCTATAACTGTCATAATCATTGCAATTTACCGCAGCCAAATTGAATGCAGTCAAAGGTGTGGTTTAGAAATTTCGGTGGGGGCTTGTAACCTTCCGAAACTACCCGTGCAGGCTCCTCCTTTCTTCCTCCCCTCCCCCCACCCCCCACCAGGGGCCACTGATGGCATGGCTGTATTATGAGCTTAACATAAAAACTGAAAGACAAAAGAAACGCAAAGAGTGAAGGACAATAGGAGTCCCTGGATTTTGCATGTTTTTTGTTTTTTTTTAAATCAGTTACAGTCTCTTTCTAAACTGAGCTAAACTTTGCCCTGCACTGCACGTGTTGCACTTAAGTGAAGATCTGTCAGTGGGAATCCCAGAGACACTCTGAGCCATGACGTTCAGTCTTTTTTTTTTTTTTTTTGTAATTTTCATAAAATATATAGGCATGGCTCAAAATAATAAATATAATTTCAAGTTTCAAGTTTATTTATCTAGGCATAAGCCAACCACATAAAATGAAATGTTACATCAATACAAAGGAACAAATGAAAAGGATGAAAAAAAATATATCTTTACACATAACTGCTACTAAATTAAATTTATCATTTACATATCTTGTCTCTTTCTCTTTCTCTCTGTTTCACTCTCCCACTAACTTTCTCTTTCATTATCTTATTCACACACACTCTCTCTCTCTCTCTCTCTCTCTCTCTCTCTCTCTCTCTCTCTCTCTCTCTCTCTCTTTCGCTCATTCACTCTCCCCATCTAATGATAACAGTTATAACTTCCACAACGTCGCATTTGAACAGACACTTATATGTGACAGTAAATTAACACCCTCCCCACCTCCCTGCCAGAAAAGGAACGAACACTTGTGTCACTTAAACTGTTCATATTCTCTTAAAATGTGATAGAAACATATTGCTATGTTTTTTAGTTCTTTATCATTATTTGAATTTAAAAGATTTAGGAATCTAGCCATACTAGGTTTTGGATAATGGTAGATACTCCGGTAATACGTGTCGCTTTCTTCTCTCTCTCTCTCTCTTTCTCTCTCTCTCTCTCTCTTTCTCTTTGTCTCTGTCTCTTTCTCTCCCTCCCACTTTCTCTATCTTTCTCTCTCTCTCTCTCTCTTTCTCTCTCGCTCTCTCTGAGATAAAAATCATTTTAAAACAGTGAAGCTGTCAAGGTTTGGCAAGAAAATGAAATGACACCCCCACTTCCGAGCAGACTTGAATTCAATATTGACCAGTATTGTGCTTTATAAGGTGCATTGTTGGATCTTTTTCCTTGAATAGCCAGAGAAGACAAGCAACTCCGAAACCAATCTCTATATAGTCTCATCATAATACACGTAAAACAACTTTATTACACTTTATGCTTCTGCACTGAAGAGGTCACTGATTCCGCCATGTTCCTTTATTTCTCCTTACAAAGATACTATATTTCGAATGTTGACTAGGAGTGGGAGGAATTGAGCATGGTAGTAAAACTACTCATCAGAATATAGTTGGTAACTGTAGTAAGCTTGATACAGTGGAGTAATTGTGGCAGAAATAAAGAGTTTTATACCATTTCCTTTTCGAGACGAAAGGCAGTTGAGGAGACACTGAGTCTAGATGGACTCGGGTGTTGTAATTGTTTACTCCTAAGGGAAGACGCTGGAGGAGAAATCATGCCTTATCAGGCTTGAAACAACAGTGTCATCTATTTAATATTTAACACACAAGCGGTTTTCTCTCCAGATCTCCTCTAGTTCCTCCGTTCACAACATTCACTGCCGTTAGATTTCCCTCTCCTTACTCCTCGTTTAGACAATTCCATGTTTCCAGTTGAGAATGGTATTGATTTCTTGGTACTAGGTGACACTTCGCTCTCTAGATAATTCCGAGAAAGATGCGAATTTTCTAATATGTGTGGACCTAGCGGATTGGATACAGTATGATATGTGAATGGATCTAGACTCATCTTTTCTACAAATCTGTTTAAGGAATGATTTTCTTTATAACGTTATTGTTAAAGCATACACACAGAAAAAAATTGCTATCTGTCAATGTTTGTCTATATCGGGGCTTGCCCACCCAGTTTTCGAAGGCACGAGCTGCCACTGGATTTCTACTTCGGGACAGATCAATAAATAAACAAAATACGGTAACCCACAACTACGAAGTAACTAAATTTGTTTTTGCATTTTCTGAAACATCAATACTTTCTACAATACTCCACAAAAGTTTACCATGATCGGAAGGATGGAACAGGTCTTTTTAGTGGACAATGGTCAGTGGAGTCAATGACCAAGAATTTGTACATCAATACGCAATTGAAAGGAAATAAACTCAGAAATCACTTTAACATGAGAGTTTTTCAAATATGCCACTTTGGTATGATTAAATCAGCTTTTGATGTCAAGAGTTAAACAAAGAAAAAGTATTTTAAAAATGACATTTAAACTGGGTTTTCTCAGTTTTATGGAAATAACGCCTAAACCTCAACACCACCTTAGGATAGACAGGCTAAGGCATTAAAGAATCTGCATGACAAATGCACATAACTCACTATGAGTCCACAGTAATTAAAAGCATAGAAAATGAAAGAATTCACTGAAAGCATAGAAAATGAAAGAATTCACTGAAAGCATAGAAAATAAAAGAATTCACTGAAATCCATCTTCAGATTAAAGAAATAAACAAAACTGTTTTTAGAACATACATACAGTATATGCACAGTGGAGCACATTTAATTCGGACACACTTCATACGCTAACACGGATACTGACTATAGTATGGTTTTCATCTCTAAGGGTACATGTATGATTAATAAGTATTTCTGTTAATAAGTATTCTTTTTATTGGTCCCAAAATGTACGCATTAACTGTGCTTCATTGTATTTTGAAACATCAGCTTAACATCCTTTAAACAATGACATGTTCCACAGATAAAATACCAACACGACTAATGCCAGATACCCTCGAAATAAAAAAAAAACAAAACTCAGAAAATCGGCTGTAACACAAAAGCAGTGCCGTCCTCACTTCTCTTTTCTCTTCCTCCCCCCCCCNCCCCCCCCCCTCTCTCTCTCTCTCTCTCTCTCTCTCTCTCTTTCTCTCGCTCTCTCTCCTTCTTTCGCTCTCTTCTTCTTCTCTCTCTCCTTCTCTCTCCCTCCCTCTCTCTCTGTCTGCCCCTAAAACTGTGCTTGGCCTTTCCTCTTCCCCACGCCTGAATTCACTCCTACACAACACCACATACAAATGACGCGCATTCATCAAATAAGGAAGGAGCCCCCACCATTTCTTCAAATCACAGAATAACACTAAAAAATCTATATCTTGAGCTAAACAGCTAGACTAACACAAGGTTACATGGCTGTATTGGTATAGCGTAAAAGATGAGAGACAAAAAGAAATGCGAAGAATAACAATCGATACTGGTCTTTGGATTTGGCTTGGTCTCGACGATTTTGGAAATCGATCATAACTTCGATATACAGCTAAGCGTGAGTTATACTCTAGGTTATACTTAATGATTATCGCCTCTGTTGGTGATAATTAATGAGTGATAAATGAATTATGCCATGTGGTAGATTTTCCCGCCAGATTCGTAGGCTTGCTCCAAAACTAGAGATCTAGTTTAGTCATCCAAATTTATGTTACAATTTAATTCAGTTTAATTTAATTCAATTCAATTCAATTCTATTTATTAGCTCTTGCAGAATTCTGCAATAGAACAATGCAAACAAATACAAAAAATACATTTCAAAATGGCGTTAGCAGTGATAAGGCTAAAACAGAATAGTAAAATAGATTAATGGTATATCTAGTTCTAGCTACCTGCCTCGTTACATAAAATCTTTCTACTCGACCTATATTTCCGAGAAAGAGAGCTTTAACTTTAATAATAAACCAACGATTCGAACCTTAGCCTGGTTTTCCTTTGACCCGAACGATTTGATTTGTGTGTGTCAAGAAGGGGCCTTTTTAAATTTTTTTTTTCATATCGGCATGATATAACGAAGGTGAATATGAAAGGCTTCATGATAAAACGCCTTATCCATCAGTTTGAATATTTAGTTTATCCTACCTGCTTTAGGTAGCAGTTGGAGCATATAGTCCATTATCCAAACTGCCACTCCATAGAGCGATGTTTGTCCAACAATATTTCACAATTAAATGTCGCCTATTTTAAATAAAATTTACTGTACTTTGTGTCCGGTCTCTTTTTCAGGATCCTGAATGGTAGATAATGCGTTTTGTCACGAAACCCTCCATTTTTTAATAATGTAGAGTAAAATCATGGATATATATAGACTAGTTCCACCTTCTAGTAATAAGTCACAGGTACACGTGGCTGGGGGAGTGTGCAATAGATAAAGATGGGAAATTCCAAATAGTCTGTATTCTTTCTTTATTCTTTATTAGGCATACGCCAAACAATTAACTTCACACTTGCACAGTGATACTCATTACAAAATAACATTTCCAAGAAAACACAAAAGTAGGCTACATGATGATTATGTCATCCGAAGATTTGTAATACTTCCTGATTAAGAGAATAAGCAATCGCGTCATTATAAGGTAAGTTCCGATATCCTGAATTTTTAAAGGACAAAAATAAAAGTTTTGGCAATGTCTATAAAAAGGTGCTGTTTCAAAATTTTGTCATGATTAGTACTGACGCATGTCTACCGTCGTAATAAAGTTAATAAGGACAAGACATCTCTATTGAACAAGAGTAGCTTGCGGCTGTCCTTTGTTGTTTGGATGTCCCTTAAAGCCATGGAGACCACTGTCAACAACATTGAAATAGAACTGGACATGATGGATGGGTAAGTGCGTCTTCTTATTTCCTTGTAATTATCGTGAACTCTCCCATCTGAAATAGTGATGATGTCACGCTATAAAGTTTATTCCATAAGGGGTTTGCAAGTGCGCAGTATCTGTTTCATCTATGAATATGAGAATACCAGTATTATATCATTGGTATGTAATACAGTTTAGCTAATCCTTAATGTTTTGTAAAATGTTTAAACGTGGTGCTGTGAGACACTTATAGGCAATTGAGAATACTTCTTAATGTCAACGTTAACTAGCTTTTCTTCGCTGACAATCTGAAATCATATACACCATCTCACAAATCAGCGCTCCCATAATTATGTAACACAAGATAGAAATGGATCACTTAGTATCAGAAGTGGGGAGTGGGCGGACACAAACAGGTGCTCTTTTCTTTCTTTCCTTCCATTTTCTCTCTGTATTTGTCTTCTTGAGCACTTTCTCCTTTATCCTACTTCCTGTGAGCATCTGTTTGTATTTGCTAATTCCCCAGTTCTCATATGTAATGCATTCAGAGACAGTGTCAAGACAGAAATGTTATAAACAAGTGGCCTATAATCTGAGGAAAACGGATAATCCTCCATGCTGACAGTATTCCCCCCCCCCNCCCCCCCTCTCTTTGCACGAGATCCTATCTGTGAACGCCTTGCCGTATCATGGTTCACATTTTTTTTTTAGATTTGCGCATTTCAACAACTTCCGAAAATTCTGGCTGAACTCTTTATCAGTGTGTTAATGTTGCCATTAATTAATTTCAGGGATTTCGTAAAGTATGGTAGGTCATGATTTAACCATTTTTTTTTTAAGGATTACACATTTCAATAGTTTAAATAAACTTTGGTTGGACTGTGACATTTTATAGATGTGTGAGAGTGTTTCAATTTCCAAATTTCTGAGATGTGACAAGTTACAGTACGAGTATGTTATGATTTAATTTATTTTTTTTTCTGAGGAGTGTGCATTTCAAGAGTAAAAAAAAAAAAATCATCTGGGTAATCTTATCAAAACATTTTATCGGCGTTTCAGACTGTTGCAATATCCAAATTTCAGAGATTTCACAAAACACGTTGTTGTTGTTGTTGTTGTTGTTGTTGTTGTTGTTGTTGTTTTGAGGTTTACGCATTTCAGCAATTCACAAAAACGCTGGTTAATATGTGGTAAAACAATGTATCGGTTTGTCAGAATGTTGCCACTTCCAACCTCCAAGTTTCAGATATTTCGTAAACTACGGCATTTCATGATTACAACTTTTTTTTGCAAGGATTACGCAGTTCATCTGGTTATGTAAGCTCAGGTTGTACTGTGTGCTATGATGAAAGATTTTGTCGGTGTGTTAGATTTTGAGATAATGAGTGTGACTCTTGCCATCGATCCCTATTGTGATACTTTACATGAGCACTTCTACAATATAATTTGTAATGTGAATTGACAGTGTTAATAGAGACCTGGCTATATTTTTGGCCTCTCTTTCTTTCTTACGGAATATGGTCTATGATAGTCTAACGCAGAATTATACCGCTTTTTTTTTTTTTGAAGCAAAGAAATAGTCGATTTCCTACCTCGGAACGGAAACTGATATTTTAAAAATTAAATTTATAGGTAGACCATTTTTATTACATTCTGCGTGGTTTCAGTGGTCAAAGTGTCTTGAAATCTTACAAACTATTTTTACGTTTTTTTGGTCTTAAAGAGACGCATTCACATTATTTTTAAGAAAAAATTTTGTAATTAAGTCGTAATTTTTATTATTCTAGCAACTTTATGGTGAAAAAAAAGCGAAAATCTTGATTTATCCACTGGTAAAGTTACTTATGTCTAATTTCTTATCTTCACGGAAATCTTCAAAACTGCCCCGCTAGTTTGTAGACTTTTGGATATTGAGTTCAAATATCAACTCTTTTTCCTCAAATATCAACTCATTTTCCTCTACATTTATTCCATGCTTTAGGATTCAGAATTGATTATACAAATTCGGTTTTCAGATGCCACGTTCTTGCACGTATGTTGGCCGATAAAATTGAAAAGGCTTCTTGGATTTTATCACTGGGTGCTTCTGTAACTTTGCTCTGCAAAATTACAAATTTCCATGTTTAAAAACCGTGTCTGACCTTAACTGTCAGGGAATAATGTGACGAAACGTAATAATGAACACGATTTTATGGCGTTGGAATGTTTTAAATTTTTAGATGTGGATGGAAGTTTGTTTGGGCTTTTTTCCTCCTCAGTATGCTCAGTAAATAAGCGTTTTTGTTGTTGTTGGTTTTTTCTTTTTGTTTGCGTACGAGGTCGTCTAGTTCTGTGGCAGTACAGATTCACGCAGATCATACACACATGACATGCTACTGTCAGTATCTACGCACCCAAGTCAAAATTTTTCAAAGTTTTCGCGGGTCTCCTAAAATCTGTATTTCGAAGATGGAGTCAAACTAAATGCTGTAATTGAAGATGATGGTGTTTTCTTGATAGAACAGCAAAAAAGTTTTAAAAGTATGGGTTATTAACGGAGAAATTACCAAAGGGTGCGCAATATCGGTCGTTCACAAACACAGATTATTGACTAGTTAGTATAACATGCCGTGCTCTGATTATGCCTTTTCTCACGACTTGACATTTTTTTTTTTTTGCAGTGTTGTGACGATCACCTGGGGTTCGATATCATGTCGTAAGACAACCCATCAGACATGTGTGATGAAGACCAACAATATGAAAAGGACACAACCTCCGCATCCATGTCTTGCGATGAAGTAATTTACGGTAGTTTTTTTGTTTTGTTTTTTTTCTGTGTGATTTGAATGGTTCATCAGCTTAATGTCACTGAATGCAACTGAGCAAAAAAAAAAACAAAAAAAACAAGCATAGATGTCATTCATATTCAGTGACATAAATCTAGAAATCTCATAAAACTTATCTGCATAGCTCATTTTAATTCTAAGACAGCTAAGACTGCGTCCACTTACATAGTGCATACTACAATAACAGCATCATTAAAACTCTCAAATCAGCTCTGAACACCACCTTCGTCTCCCCCCTTCCTTAATCCTCTCTTGTTTTCAAGGTAGCTTAGGTTATAGTCTAAAACCTCCCAGCAAAACATATTGAAATCATCAAGATTCATAATATACCGAGACAGCCACATTCTTTTTATTATAATTCATTGTTTTGGGAGTTGGTGGAAAGGGTT
>JAWQUT010000021.1:2308531-2336318 GCA_033807755.1 Ellobium chinense | reverse complement strand
GGAGAACTGTGAATTATAAGCAGTGGCTTCGATATTAATATGACAAGGAAATGTGTGACACCCTAAAAATAATTAGCGGGTATCATGTTTTAGTAGTGGACTATACTAGAGTAGTTTCTGTGCGTGAATACAGATGAGAGAAATTGGGAGGACAGGTTTCAAGTTTCAAGTTTCAAGTTTATTTATCTATGCGTAAACCAACCACATACAATGTAATGTCACTTCAATACAAAGGAACAAATGAAAAGGGAAAAAAATATATATATACATAACTGTTATTAAATTACATTTAGTCATTGACATAGTTTGTCTCTTTCTCTTTATCTCTGTCTCACTCTCCCTCTAACTTTCTCTCTCATTGTTTTACACACACACACACGCTCTCTCTCTCTCTCTCTCTCTCTCTCTCTCTCTCTCTCTCACTCACTCACTCTCCCCATCTTATGTTAACAGTTACAACTTCCACAACATGCCATTTGAACAGACATATATACCTCGTATGTAATAGAAAACTAACACCCTCCCCACCTCACTGCCATATATGGAACTAACACTTTATAACGTAAACTGTTCGTATTCTCTTAAAGTGTGATAGAAACCTATTGCTGTGTTTTTTGTTACTATTTGAATTTAAAAGATTTAGGAATCTAGCCATACTAGGTTTTGTTAAGAAGCATTTAGGAAAATATTTCAGTCTTATGTGCTCAAATCTTGTGCATTCTACAATACAGTGGTACTCATCTTCTATCACGTTACAAATATTACATTTTGGTATTCCCACCTTCCTCTTTCTATCATAAAATTGTGTGAGCCAAATCTTATTTTTGATATTGACTTTCTAAACCCTTGACTACATAGACAGCGTAATCACAGTCTCGCCAAGAAAATATCGGTACAAGAAAGAGAAAAAAATCTGAGCTAGGTTTTCCCTTTGACCTAGGAGTCTAAAATTTTATACTTCATTAACTTTGCTGTTGGACTTCCCCATCATTTCCTTTCCCTGTTTTTTTTTTTTTTGCTGACATCACCATACCATAAGCTGAGTCAGAATGATGTCATATTGGGAATATCCGCAAAAACCCCTCTGCTTGCTTGCTAAATTTAAAGCTTATCTAACCAATAAGGGGCAGTTTACGTCAGCTTCTTATTGATTCTATTTTTATCCCTCCTAAGGCGAATATTCTAATCCTTGGCAAAAACAAAAAAAATATACATCGAAACAGTCTAGTTACATACACTGAAACAGCTCTCTGGCTCTAGCTTTCTGAAGTAAATGTGCATTTCTACGCTCCAGAAGCTATACGAGAAGTGAAATAATGTATCCTATAATCTGTGTAACTTTTACAGATCATAAACACTTTTTCCTGCGGCCAGAGCCTACAATGTGGCACGCAGTGTATGTATGAGAATATCAATGGGAGGAATACACCTATAGAAAGTTTTTGGGAAAAGCTCTAACAGCCATATTAAATTGCCTACAGCTTTAACAATATGATGCTTATTTCAAAATGAACTAAATTTAGGACACACTTTCGTGCGAAAACATCATTATTAGTGCGCAAATGCATTCCTTTCCAACTTCAGTCCCCTATACATGTAAGTAGACATTCCGTCTTTCATAATATGCCATATCATATCAACAGACCTCTCAACCCCGAGTGACCCTACAGAGTCCAACAGATCCCTTTAGACCATGTGACCCTGGAAGACTCTGACAGACTCCAACAGACCCTGACAGACCTTTGACCTCGACAGACCCCGACAAACCCCAACACACCTTAACAAACCCCAACAGACCCCGACAGACCCCATGACCCCACATACCCCTTGACCCTGACAGACCCTGATAGACCTCAACAGACCCCAACAGATCCCAGCAGACCCCAACACACTGACAGCTCCCCCCAATAGACCATGTGACCCCGATAGACCCCTTCAGACTTCTAACCCCGACAGACCCTGACAGACCTAACAGATACTAACAGACACCAGCAGATGCCAACAAACCCCTTAACCCCAACAGACCCCCTGACTTGAAAGATCATGAGAAAGAGCCCGACAGATCCCGACAGACCCCCCAACGGACTCCTCGACAGTGGCATACCGTAAAAGACCCCGTCAGATGCTGAAAAACCCTGACAGATCTCGTGATCCCGACAGAACGTAGCAGACCTAAACAGACTCTGGCGGACCTTGCAGACCCTGACAGACCCTGACAGACCCTGTCAAACCCCAACAAACGAACTGTTGTGTCGCTCAATAAAGCAACAAAAATTTTTGTGAATTAAATTGTGCCAGATAAATTGGGTGTAAATTGATTAGAATTATATTCTGACATTATATATAGATTTCTTGTCAATGACATAGTCGAACCGATAGGTCTGACCATAGATCTCTAAATAGAGTGGCTAACAAGGTCAAAGTGGGTCAAGTACGAAAATAGTAACGGACCTAATTAAACCTTTTCCATTAATTTAAGTGTGCCACCTCTCTTTGACTAAAGATTATGCCACATTTATTATATTTCATAGAAAACCTAGGCACTCAATTATTTTGTATGGCATGTATTACTTGCTACACATTATTCTGCGCTTCTTTTGCACCCACCTCCTTACTGCGCCCATTATAATGAAAAGTACGGAACGCGGGTTGGGTCATTGGATGAAAAGTTTAATACATTCAGTGACACACTCATTTTCTGAAATGTCGGTCATTCCTATATTCATTCATTTTTATAATTCAATCTTTGACAGTTAACTCTGACGGTGTGAAATGCATGCAACGTTTGTGAAACCTTTACACACCTTACATATTGCTTGTAGCCTAGATAGGACAGCTGCGTTGAAAAAAATTTCTTCAGGAAAAGTGGCATTGTAAATATTTGATAACGTTTTGGGGAGGGGGGTTATAAATTTTTTTAAAAAGAGGATGACTACACGTCTCACGTCAATTGTTTCACGTTAATTGTTCGAGAGAACTTATTGTAATCTCCCTCCTTGTTCACCCCATTTTGATCAGTCTAACAAGCAAAGCAGAATAGATTAAATGAAAACTGAAACGATATGTAAAAGTAAAATGCTCAAAATGTCTTTTATGCCAGACAACAAAGCAACTCAATTAATCTTGTATGGTCGACTCGGAATAAGTTCGAGTTACAATTCTTCATGACTAAGTAGAGAAAATAAATCAGTTTGAAAATCTCAAAAGCAAAGATGCAGTTGACAGAATTCTGACCCAAAACAGTTTTGTGTAGCACAAAGCTTGTCATTCAGCTTTCACAAACAAAAGAAAAATTCCTTTTGTCCACAGAGCCCATTTTTAAGCAAAAAAGTCTGCATGAAGAGTTAGGTGATCACTGTGAGACTTAGTTGATCACTGTGATCGTACCTTAAATACTGGACAGGATCTTATCTTTGGTGTGCGTGGTGGCAAGAAGTGGACTCCTACGCATTTTGGTTTGGGCTGTTTACATTAAGCAACCCTGTCAAAGCAGCTAGTTGGTCTTTTCCACAAAGCAGACCATATCATTAGCTACAAAAAATCCTCCATCTGGATACGGCGAAGTTTACGTATGCCGAAAATCGGGGCGCTATACCTATCAATCTGACTCCACATCGATTCGTTTTTAAGCAGATAACACTGACAAGCTTGGACAACTTTCCATGCCATACAGATGGTTGCATAGCAGCAGCATGAATAATCTTATGAAACTCGTGAATTGGTTTTGAAGAAACTTGAAAGATCTCCATATTCAACGGTGTCAGGACCAGACTTTGCAAACTCTCAGGAATAAATGTGCGAACTGTGGAAGCAACTTCCAAAGATAGGATTAATTTGGAAATGTTTAGGAAAGGGGAGATTTTGAACCGTTGAAGAAGTGGAGGCAATGAAAAAAAGCTTTTGTCGTCATAAGCTATGGCCAGAACAAGCTGCAGGAGGCAATTCAATAAAAAGATAATGCGACACGAACTCACCATGTATTAATTACAGTCGGTTATATGCCCTTGCCACTAGCTCCTGCACATGAGCTGGACACACTCAACACAACTTTTTGCGGTGCCAGCATGCGATCCGAAACTTGGAATGAAGTACGTTGTGCTAGCTGTCAACAAAGTGTTACTCTGCAGGCTGATGCTGTTAATATGGGGATAAAGAGGACAACAAGGAGTTCATGTGTGCCTACATGGACTGCAATGCATTTCTTCAAAATGATTGGTCAGTATGTAATCGTAACTGAAATGCTTGTTACGTGGGTCAAGTCTGGACAGTTTTGGAAGGAAAATCACTGAAAGTGTTGCTATGACTTCCAGAATCACATACCAGGCATTGTGACACAGTCTTTTCCCACAACTGCTTGAGTGAATTAACTGTTAGAAATGCATTTAAATGAAATCGTTATGCGTAAGAAACAATCTGGAAAAAAGTTTTCGCCGGTTCTATTTATCCACTCAAAGCTCTGAACTGGATCAGTTCGATTGAACTTGACACTTCCGGTTCTGGCTGGAAGTTTCCATCCTTGAATTATTTTTCACTGCATGGAGAGAGCTGACACATTCCCGTGTGGCGTAATTATAATATCGTATCTGAAGAAATGTCAGATTCTCTGGAAGCATCTAAATAAGGTCTCATATGTCTTGTCTCTGTATCCTTAGAAGGTGAAAAAGGAGCCTCATCATTTCATGATAGCTCCGTTAAAATGCAAAGCGTGAGTCTGCTTTCCTTGCATTAATTTGCTTCTCTGAAGCTAAAAAGATGAAAGAACGCGAAAGAGTTTCTGAGAACTTTCCTTATACTTTTCAGCATGTAGTATGCTTTGATAAGATGCTTTCTCTGACAATTAAGGCTTCACAGTTTTTTTGGATGCAACTCACCAATTATTTGGAAAGATTACATATTTGAGGGGCCACCACTGGTCACCCGTGGTCACTCTGTGGCCATACTGATATTTTTAACTTTTCGGGCAGATTGTGAGGCAATTATGAAGTCATACAATGTGTTTTGCAAAAGCGACACAGTGAAGTATGACATACTTGTGTTATTTGAGTAACATGGGTAGTAACTAAGCGGGCAGCTAATAACTAACCCTATAAAGATTAACCAATGCAGATATTCTCGACTTAATGATTTGTAATGTGCTGTTCTTTAAATCCTCCTATATGTTAAGTGGATATGTGAATTCAGTAAGCGTCGCAAAATTTGATATATTTCAGTTATTGCCCCTTTTGTCCGAGCAGATGACTAGCGCTCAATACTGGTCACTTCATAGTCATTTGACAAATTTAAAGTGTGCAGCCGAAATTGTCTGTCTTAGAGATATCAGCTGTGATTCTTGAGCAAGTCAGTAAAGACAGTTTATGGACAGATCACTTATCAAATAATAGTATGGATATCATTTAATGGTCATCTGACTATTCATATATCCTGAGTGCACCTATTTCCACCAGGCTTGTCATTTCGCCACCCTCTATAGAGTTTACTTATAGTCTGCTAGTTTTTCTTGGCCAAGTTCTTGTTACTAAATATAGCTATGGAGTTACCCGAGTCGTGTCCAAATTTTCTTTCTACGGAAACACACGTTATAATTTTCCTACTGATTTTTGTTTCAGATGCCACGCAGCGCGTTACGGCGCTATTTTTGCGATTCCTGTGCGTTTACTTCTATGTAACACCATTTACACATGTTTACAAGATGGTGACATTGACTGGGTTGCATGTGACACCTGTAATCACTGTGTTCACCTTAACATTTGCATTCCTCTGACAACCAGTGGCATCGGGGCTACCTTCCCGTGCCCTTGATGCACTAGGATTGATAAGGAATGATTTAAAATTGGATTGTGTTGGGGGGGNGGGGGGGGATGATTTGTAAGTTTTTAGTTTTCAGTTCCAGTTCATCTTCTGCTTGTTTTGCTCAATATATCAAGTAAAGCGAGTTCATTTCCGGTTCTCCTTCATAATCTTCATGAAAATCAATATGCCACTCCTTCCATATCTTCTGATCAACTATTTGCACCCATTTTCTAATATTCATTAAATATAAAAACATGACATATCGGCATTTCATACCTGGAATCTAAGGGGTGGCAGGAATGGGGACTACAGTAAAAGACTGAGACGGTGAACCTCAGCTGGGTCAAATGACGACACCGAGTGTAAATGGCGATCGTTACCGATGAAGACCGTGCCAAAAGTTGGACAAATGGATGAACCATAACAAGGCAGACCTCATTTAACCAAATTTTCCCCAAAAGCTAAGCATTTTAGGGTAATTCCCTTGGGGTGGCGGAAACAGGTAGACTACCACCAGGATACACAAGTATGCTAGATATGCAGTCACCCCAGAAATAGAGGACTACATCTATTGGTATTGATTATTTATCGTTTCATGGCTTCTTCTAACATCAGCAGATGTTTCCTCTTTGTGTTTTTTTTTTAATATATGTGTATTTCTCTACAAGTGGTCACTTAAGCGGTCAGTTTGACCATTAAAGCGCAATTTATCACATCGAAGTTAGCATATTTAAAATCAGCATCCATTTTATCATTTAGAATAAAATCTTTGATGAATTCTCAGTTCTACAAGGTCTCTGTTTTATGGAATAATTTGAATCGTTTGCAAGTGGTCATCACTGGTCATTGCAATAGACATTTTGACCTTTAAAATGCAAAATCGAGCTTGGTATACAGCGGATTCGTGATAATCGCAAGATCCATTGCTGGAACATTCCTACCCAAAAATGCCGAGAACATTTTTTCTAGGCCTCAAATCAGAATTTGACTCCAGTCTTAGTCCTACACTTCAGCTTTATTTAGTCTACGTTTTTGATGGTCTTGGACCAACGGCAAACTTGTGCACTGTTTACTTCAAAGCACTATTAACTTCAAATTAGGCTACTGGTAGTCCAATTCAAAATGCATAGCATAACATTAAAATTGTAGTTTATCAAAAAAACAAAAAAAGAACTGGCAACTTACCAATCAACACATTATGGTCGTGGAACTTTAAGATGTACGTTACTGACAATTGAAAAAGGCGCAAAGGCTGTCGATTGGTTAGCAGTGTTGCCACCCTGGACTGATGGTTTTCCCCTACAGCGAGGCCAATGTTGCTCTACATTCCCCTATGCGCGAAGTGTATGATTGGCCATCATTTTATTCTTTGCAATGTTGTTTCCAATCTTATGAGCAGCATATTCATGTATTAAAGGGTAGGTTCACTGCAACGTAACAACGATAGAGCTGTGTACATAACAGTGCTTAAAAACCTAGGGGGTAGTAGTTGAAAATAGTCGTAGAAATAGGTTTTACCATTGTCAGCCAGCCTGATGCCCAGCTTTCCTTCTCCCACTCTTTAGGATACATTTGAACTCTGTACGAAGATGCTTCCTTACCCGCCTTCGGCATTTTGCTTGATCATTCTGAGCAAACTAGATTCCAAAGAGTGCTTTGAAAGGCAGAGCGTTTGTCAGACAAAACCGAGAAAAACAGGAATGAATGCCAGTTTCTTTCCATCGGAGGAGAACTTTAGATCGGTGTAGGCTTAGCCTGGGCTACAAGTGACCATAGGCCCTAATTCATAAATATTGTCGCCACTTTGCTAAAAATAAAGTTGAAAACACATTCGCCAAAGTGGCAACCCGCTTATGAATGAGGTTCAAAGTTAGACTGTGTTGTAGTAATTGTCAGCAGTAAGAAATAAGAGAAATTAAAAACAATAAACAATCAGTTTTGTAAAACTTTTTTTTGTAACAGAAAGTTTGAGAATGTCTTGTTTTCCCTACTTTCCCCTACATTTGACAGTTTTCCCCGTAGGGTTCCCCTACCCCCTACGAAAAGCCATTTTCCCCTACAGTAGGGGAAAATCCCTACGAGTGGCAACACAGATCAGTATTAAGTAGGCTAGGCGCCGGGAAATCCCTCGGAGTGTGCTACTATTTTTAATGGCCTCCTCCTGTTTACACAATGTGTGATGTCACACTATCGGAGTGATCTGGCAAATCTAGTCATGTGCGCCGCGCCGCACTGGTATGTGCATAGCACAGGGCCCCGTTTACATGACGTCAGTAACCAATTGACTCGTTCTGAATCTCGGAGGGTCACGTGATCAAGGAAGTCGCTGCATTTGTTTTCGTGTGGAAAGCACTGATCAGTGAAAGAAAACAGACACAATGGCTCGCTATTGTGCGACTTGTGGGTGTAATAACAGTGACATGGAGCAAGAAGAAAGCTGGACTTACTTTGCATGACCAAAGAATTTAAAAGAACAAAACAATATCTAGCCGATTCTCTCTTCATCAGTTATTATAGCAAGATGACCTGAAATGCCAGGGCGGTATGCAGTAACTAGATTCACTGATTAGATTAGCTTGGTTGCATGTATACTAGAAGTTGTGAGGAGGGGGGAGGGGGACTTTGTAAAATATGCTTACGTTGTTAATGATCTCATGCGGCTCTGTTACTCCCCCTCTTTTCACCCTCTNCTCCTGCTTTTCATTCACACTCAACCATATATAGATCCATCCATCTTTAATTAAGATTTCTTTAACTCTGCCACCGGCAGGAAATATATTAATCACAATCAGTGGTCTAGAACTACACTAGTTCTGATTCATTCATTGAACCTGCTATCTAAACTAGAACTCTGAGCTCGAGGCACAGTCTTAGACATCTAATGTCTGAATTATAATGGGAACAAACAGAAATTATTGTAAATCTAGATCTACATTAAATGTTTTTTACCTCGCCTTCGAGGGTTATTCTACATTCTACATCAAAGACGACTGCCTTCCTCAACTCCGCCTTCACTCGGGTTTTGATAGAGAACAGTTTTAAACACTTGGTCCAGTCTCAGGTTGTTAAAGGCTATATCAGTAATAAATAAGTCTTTAACCTTCCAAGACCCAACAATAATAATATAGTTAAATAAACATTTGTTTTCTATATAACAAGTAAATTGCTATAATTGAATACACTGAGATGATAGCTGGCATTATATGGTATGTTGGTTCTGTGAGGAATTATGTTTCTATTATGGCATATCTTCATAATGTACGGGCACTCCGAATTCTGTGCGAAATATAGCACCGTGGATCTTATAGGGTAAAATAATTTCTTTCCTTTAATGCGTGTAGAGGTGTAGGTATTGCCGATGGCATAAGCATGATTTAAGGACTCTGTGTCCTCCAAAACGCTCGCAATGGTAATTTTTTTTCAGCACCTTCAGTGCTCTCTGAATAGAAACATATGCCGGTTCCGCCATTGTTTACATTCTGACTTCCCTGACCAGGTGACCAATCGCTGCGCGAGGGGGAGATTCAGAACGAGTCCATTTGCTGGACAAAATATTCAGGCTGGTATGTATGTGGAAGATGTTCATTTCAGTTACTGCATTTAATGCAAATAAAATACTACCTGTGCGTGTGTAAGAGTATTATTATTATATACAAATTACAAAGTTAATGTTTCTCTCCGAATTGGCGATAGCTGCTCTAATAATTATATACCAGTAAAACAAATTATACTCTCATGTGAGAGGTTGGAGGAAGTGCTTGGGTGGGTGTGGTTAAACATGAATTTCACTCCCGAAATTAGGAAACTTTTTAGCATGTCCTGCTTAATGGTTTACGTGCAAAACTTAAAAAAATACATATTATCATTATTATGACTGTTGAAGCACGGCAAGATGTATTGTATGCTTTGACAATATCTTATCAGTGTTAGATAACTACCATTCGACTCGTTCTGAGAAAGCCCCTTTTTAAGCTGCCAATGTAAGCATTACAGCAAAGCTAATCTATATAAAAATGCTATTGCAGTTAGACTAGTATGATAGCAACTTATTTATATCGTTTCAGCAAAAGGAAGTATAACGTCTTTTTACAACTTCGGACTCCATATGAATTCCAATACATTATTGTGGGGTCCATGGCATTCGCAATTCCGCACAGACACGGAAACGGTCAGACGGAGGAGGGTGTGTTGGACAGGATATTTATCTAGAACATTGTTTCTTGAAAAATGCATTTCATAGAAAAGTGTGAATAAGAGGATTGCAATGAGTGGAATCAAGTGTACACTAAATCAGGTATGGTGGTACTGTGCCAAGTTTGCATCAGTCATGTGAATGCTTATTAGATAAATTTACCATAGTATAAATTGGATAACGATTTTTACTGTCTGTGTTACACCAGATTCTTCTCGTGTATGTAAGTATGCTTATGGCAAATCCACAAAGGAATTTAAAGCCATACACTGCAGGAGTCGCCCGCATAGGCACTGTGGGGATTCAAAGGTTTACTGGTTAGTGTTTCGGACTGGATGAGATAGAGCATTCAGTGATATTATTTGGGGGTTTATTTCCTTTTGAGAGGAGAACAACAAATTTGGCAAATTGCACACAATGTCTTTTCCCTACAGCAATTTCTGGGTTTCCAAAACGTAAGGATTCAGTGTACAATGTCGTCACTGTCAAAACAATAACAAAAATCACAGCACACTATTTTTAGCCCATACTGGTCATGCAGGCAAATCATGCCATACACGTGCTGACAAACTGGGTGGTAACTGACGTCATATACAACATGAACACGGACGCTCCGCACTGAGTTGGCCAAATACTCAATTTGGTATGCACGTGCCAGGGACCGCCTGGTTTTTATAGATAACATCAAAACAACAAAGTGAGTGCGTCTGTTCGTCATATTATTTCCTGCAATCCCATCAAAAGCGTGATTTTGCATCCAGTGGCACTTCTACTGAAACCATAGGATATGGACAAAGTTCCTTGTAATATACATAATGATGAGGTATGTTACGGGAGTTTTGTTCACTTCCGGGTTGAATTGACTACATTCACAAACGAGCTGATGATCTCTTAATGTGCTGGCCGTTTTCTCAGACGAGGTGAGTCAGATTTATTCCACCTTTTGTGGTTTTATTTATTTATTTATTTATTTATTTATTTATTTATTTATTTATTTATTTATTTATTTATCAGTCAGTCCCCCCCTTTCTAGAAAGGCACTGTGGTGACTAATTGCCAGATAAATTTCATGCAAATAAAATTCAGTCTCTAATCGAAGAGTGATGGGGCATTACCGTTCCAAAAGTTTAACACGTTCAAGCTAAAAAAATTTTGATTTCTTTTTGTCTTGCACCTTTCCCATAAGCTCCGGTGCGCGCCGTGCTGGGCGCTTCTCAGTGGCGTTCAACAGCCGCATCATATGGGGAAATAAATACAAATTATTGTTGTCTCCCTTGAATTTATTCTTAAAATTACTGTTGCTTTCTGTGATTTTTTTTTTTTTTATGTTTATACTGTGGTCCAGTCACTCGCAAATACCCAAAAGGCACAACTACAAATAACAACACGTTTTTTGACTGTATTCTACGGCTCCTTCGGGCCATTCTCGATGCCACAAATTTGAGCGTCTATTTTTTTTAATGGATTTATTTATTTAACAAGTGGTTGGTTGTAATGATCAGTATTTCGCATACAACGTTCATCTGGTCTAACTCATAATCATATATTTAAGCTGTGACAGACAGACAGACAGACACAGAGAGAGAGAGAGAGAGAGAGAGAGAGAGATAGATAGATAGATAGATAGATAGATAGATAGATAGATAGATAGATAGATAGATAGATAGATAGATAGATTGCAGGGGAAGAATGTTTGGTTCATTTCTGAATCAAATTCTCAAACTCGCGCATCCCCCTGTAGCCAACGTAATGGTAAGATTCAGACAGCCATAATTATCTGCGATTATGGATTATGCTCAGATATAATTGTTATGAATAATTGAATAAACATTTTGTTTTTGGTCATTTGATTATTAACTTACTAATGAGTTTTGTTTGTCATGATCTTTTGTTTTATTATTATTATTAACACTCGAAAAGAGGAGTTTCTTGCTGCTATTGTGCTACAGCCCATTTGTTTTTGGCTTCGTGAATGTTTCGTATATTTAAAAACAGACAAAACCTTTGGCCATGGATCACGCACGGCCTAATAGTGTAGCAACACTAGAAATGTTGCACCTGCCAATAATAAAATATCGGCCTACGGTGTCACCGTGTCTAACAACACTACACCTCTTCCTCCTTTTTTTCAAAAACGTTACTAAAAATAATTGCGCCCCCTTTCCTTTATCAACCCGAGCAGCTCCTGCACTCCACTCAAATTTTCAAATACCCAGCCAAGCGGCTTCCCTGTCTGCTTCACTGCTTGGGAGGAAATCTATTCTGGAGTAGGCCTACTTTTGCACAAGGTAATTCGCTAGCTTAGTTCATCTGAATGGTCATAATCATCTATAGATCTCTATGTGCATATTCAAAGTCAGGCTTGGTATATTATGATCTCCTAAATCTTTAGTGAAAGTAAGTTTATGTTGAACAGCATATTTCTTGGCTTCCCAGCTTGCATCTGCGTGTCATCAAGTGGGATTGTCTTATCATCGACCAACGTTATGACTGACTTTCACGTGTGTTGATACGGGTGTTCGACGATCTGTGCTGTGGTCGTGTGCATAATCCATACGTTAGTTAACGTAATGCATTAACCGCAGTGAACTCTACTAATGTTTTTGGGAATTTCCCGTGGTTATCGCAGTACGTTCACTAACGTACGGTTTGTGCATATGGCCACAGGTTACGAAAGTGCAGTAGTGCAAACTTAGTACGGGTAAAATCGGACACACAGTACAGTAATTTTGGTCCAAATGTTTCTTCTCCATGTATGGATAATACGTATTTCTATTAATAAATACACTTTTGGTCTGTCCCAGAGTGTGTGCATTATTCGTGCGGGCGTGCTTCACTAGAATATACTTCGTGTTGTTGTGGACATCAGAATTTTGCGATTTGGGCCTAAAACTGACAAAAGGGATTATCAATGCCAGGCATAAAAGGGTAAAATTAGTTTCATCCTGACCTCCTGATTTGTTGTGTGTGATAGTGTATGACTGAGCAAGCCGATTACTGTTGACTACCATTTTTTTTTTTTTTTAACGCTTCGGTGCAACTCCTTTCATGTTTTTCAAGTCCGTCTTTAGCTTTCAAAATACTAGACTAGTCGTTCATCCTGGTTTGTTTTGACTTTTTTTTTTTCTTGCAAACGAATGTATGTATTATAGTCTCCCGGCCGAACGATAACTACAACAAAAAGTAGATTTGTTCAAGCTATGATAATGTGTTTCCAACGCATCAGCATTACTGTTTATGAAGTAATACCTTAATATTTTTTTGTTTTATTGGAGGGGCGTAACCTTCGAACTTTTGTAAGTCCCGCACGAAATGACCCGAAGAATGCACAAAATTGCCTCGATTCAAATGGATTGGCTTTGATGTTTCAAATACTGGACGTTTTAATAGTCTCTTTCATATCGTTTAAAAAAAAAAAAAACTTAGTCTAGATCTTGCTGGCATGATTAAGCTGGGCCACGGGAATTTTAGCCGGTCAGTTTAAACACACGTGGCACATAACACGTGCTATATTTATGTCGTATATAAATATGTCGCATGAAAATACGACGGTGGATTATGTAAAGAGAGTGATATATCGGATAGTAGAATTCTCGTGATAAGATTCAAAAGGTAATGTCATTTCGGGGAATTTACCAGTGACAATCATTAATTAACACGCGAAATCAATATGTCCGGGCCAAATATTTATTACACTGGATAATAATGGCTGCGCATAAAGATATGCCGAAACAGTCAGTGGCAGAGAATAGTTAGACTAAAAGAGTATGAAACTACAGTGAAAAAGGTAACATCTATCTAAATCTGATTTTAGGCTATCTAAAAATGACATTGTTAATTGTAACACGAGGGCAAACTTACCAGTTTCTATGAATATGGTGAGCGGAAAACACCAATCCCACATCAATCCTTTTGAAAACGAGACTGACGATCGAATGAGTTATACATTTATCATAACTTTTTTTAATAAATCTGATATCAAACAAACACGAGTTTTAGATCCCATTTATCATATAATCTCTAACTAATTTTTTTTTAAAAAAAAAACGAACTTTTAAGTGTGAGAAGGACCCGGAAATATAGCCCTCACCCTGTTTGAGACACATCGATCACACGTGAACTGATGAACGGCACAGTTTGCGCGACACAAAGTAGATCCAATCATCGATGAAACTTTAGACAACAGAAACACTGTGACATTTCAAGTACTTTAATTTAGATGTTTAACTGAATTGAAACTGAAACATGAAGAGGACGATGTACCGTGTGACATACCAAAAAAACTATTACACACTTATGGAACCGGAAATAGGCCCTGTTTATATGATATTATATGATATATGATATATATGGTTATATGATATTATATTGTACAAACTGAGATTCATGACGCCATGTTACCAAAAAAAGAAAAGAAAGACAAAATAATTAGTAGGATGGGCAGTCTTCATAATGGTCTTGGTCTTCTCAGCCTGACGTTTGTTTTTAAGAGGCACGCTGCCCTTCTGTTTTAGATTATAGTAGTATATTACCCTGGTGTTCACTCCCCTTTCCTAATTCAGTACATTTTGCATGCAAAATTACTGTGCATCAGAGTGCTGAACAGTGCGTTTTCTTCCTTAATATTCAATGGTAATAGAAGCAAATCAGACATATTAATATGAAGTTGATGTAGGCCTACTCACATTTAATCACTGAGCCATTACTGTTTCCGTCCTTGTTGCTTCGTTTGATGGTGATGTTGTTTTGCTTCTTTGTGGTTCTGTTTCATAATAAACAAAGGCGATGTTAATACGAATTAAACACGTGGCTGTCATGTGGTGGAAAATCCCATGACAACACAAAACTAAAAACAAATCTACAAAAGTGCTAATACTTGCATGTAGCTACTGCTCAGGTGTTGCGAAACGCCACCATTGGCAGGAGACTTCTGCTCTCAAAATACAGCGGTAAGCACTAGCAACACCCAATCAACAAGCAGGGTTTACTACAGACAAGCCGGAGAAAAAACTATCTATTATCCATTTATCCATCACCACCTGTCATTCATTTAAAAAATTATCCTTTCTTCGTCAGTCCATCAGGCATATACTGTCCATCTATAATTCATTTGTCAGCCATTTATCATCCATCCCTATTTCATCTATTGGGCATCTTATGTACATCATTTATCGAAAATAATTTCAATAGTGATACCAGAACAGTAAAAAAAAAAAAGGTAAAATTCATCGATGACCTCAGAATTTGTAATATTTCTTGACATTAGTATGACTCGCAAATTACCATTCTCTTTGAAACTCCAGATATTCCTCAATTGTATATAAAGTTGTTGTTTTGTGAATGTCTGCCTATGTGGACATGGGCTGAACTCGGAGGGGAAAGCGTTTTGCGCACCAATACTGATATTTTTGCACGAAAATATGTACTAAATTTACGCTTAGTTTGAAACAAGCGTCACATGATTATAGTCGGATTCATCTAGTAATTATAGTATGGCAGTTACAACTGTCGTATTTTCCCAAAAACTTTCTTGAGATGCTCACACATACACTGCATGCCATAAAGTAGGCTCTGGTCGCACAAAATAGAACCATACCCCATTTATTTGGACGTGATCCTCAAACATAAAGAGAGTGTCAATCATCGAATCATGCAACTTAAAACAACAATTGCACAGAAAAGCAATTCTGTGGGCTAAAACTACTTGATACTAATATCGCTTTGATGCTATCACTGACAGTTTCACACAACCAGGGGCAGTTTTTGGGGAGAGAAATGGAAATTCTATCCATTATAGCTTGTCTCCTTTTACAAACTGGTTTTTTTGGCTTTTGAGTATCGCCGAAAAACAAAACTTGAATGAGAGATGACATAAAGTGCAGAAAGAGCCCTAACAGCAAGTAAAGAAGTTATTCTGTCCTTTAAGGCTTGATTTAACGATTTGTTAAAGAAGCTTTAGGATGATGTAGTTGCGCCCGAAGGACCAGAATATAATTCTCTAAGAACTGAAGTGGTCGGACATACAGATTAGTAGGTGTCCTTTATATCGTGCAACTCCCCACTATAACAATGGATCAACACTTAGATGCCTGGATCTCTGGATGTGACCATACGCTTCGTATATATCAAAGTAAATATTCATTTAATAAATTTCATGAAATAGTGACAAATTTAATGGCATGAATTTCGTTTTAATAGAGCTTAATTTAGTGTGTCTCCGCAATTCTTTTCGTCACTTTAAGAGAAATTAATAAGGTAATCTGCAACCGGGTGACAAGGTACGTATATAGTATTCCTTCTTTATTATTAAGGGGGAGGAATGATAATTTTTGAGATGTTACATATTATTTTAGGGAAGTGTGTCACCAGGGATTTTACCAAATAATTGTGACGGATCAATTTTGAGAAGAGAGGCCGAAAAAAACTACACTAGAAATTTCCTGTCCCTGCCGGGAATCGAACCAGGGTCTCTCAGCTTGCAAGTCTGATCGTGTTACCACTACACTACAGGGACGCTAACTTCACAGCAATTTAATCCTTAAATACCTACTGCCTGAATCGGTCCCTACTCCCACGTGCGGGCCTTAATGTGTTCACCCTTGACCCTAACTCCTAACACACTTCCTGACTGCTCACAAATCAACAACAGGTAATCAGCACTGAAGAATAAGACCTAAGACATTGACTTAACTCAGGCACCTTCAAATTAAGTTTGTCAGCCTGTTTCTCTGGATGTTACGTTAAAAACAATCCTTTCTCATCCACTTTGAGCTTTTATAGACCACTGAACAATTGAAATGAATGTGGCGTCTAAATTATCTGGAAATTAGTGCGCAGATGCTTTTCTTCCGGTGTCAACCCCGTATTCATGTTGATGCATTTTCTGTCTTTCACTTTATGTCTTATCATATACAAGATTAACTCCCCATTTTACAAGTTGCCACGGTGACGACGCTTTGGGGCCGCTAGCCCGAATCCCCCAAAGAGCGGTATCTGCGGGGTGAGGAAGGCTACGACCAGTGTCCGAGCCGGGGGGCTTGGCTGATGGCAAGGCCTAGCCCAAGATCTCCACACATACCTCCACGAGGTGGCAACTGGAAACGATCAGCGTCCCTGGTAATGTTACCGGACGCGATTGGCAAAATGTGATGGGGCTCTATGCCACAGACACGGGCCAACGGGCCCTCGGGGCAACGTGTCTAGGTCCTCGCAGATGGCCGAAGGGTCTTGCTTGACCGATCTGCGGTCGGAATATGAGTCTGCCGTCTCGCCATCATGGGCGGGGGGGACATAGGGACAACGACACAGTTGAGGCATGTGTTTCGAGCGCTTAGGGCCATACATGCCCGACGGCGTAACGACCGTGCCAGTCATTGATGGGGCCACGCAGGGGAGCCGTGGACCATCGCACTCTTTCCTATCCGGTGGGCGAGCTCTACCCCAGATGGTCCGACTGCCATAGACAGGAGGACCGCCGTCTCTCAAAGGGTATCTCGCAACAGTCCTACGCAAGCTGAGTGCCCAGCGGTAGAGTGGCCAGGACCCGGAGGCGGGGGTGAGCTGAAGGGACCCCAGTCTGGGCTGCCCTGGGGATACGGAATAGGGTGGGTGTTCATCTTAGTGAGCATTCGCTAACCCCGCTCGCTTGCAACAGCAAACGGTCCGGGATCTTTATCTTTTTTCTTTACCCAATGGACCGATCGAGTCACAACTACCGCACGCAGGCCCTATACCATGGTAACGAATACTTCTGGTGTTCGCGTGGCACTAGTAAGTACGTCATGGGTCCCTTTATAGTTTCAGCTTTGTGGTTGTGCTCGCTCGCAGCCTTAGACCCTTCGGAGAACGGGGGCAGTCCGCAGAGCCATCGATTTCTTAGGGCGGGTGGCCCTCCATCCCACTTCCCCTCGAACGCAGACTACCCCCGTGGAGTGGCGAGTCGGGGTAGCCAGCTAGGACCTCATTGCACCCAGAGGCCCGAAAGTAGGCCCAGTCATTGGCCTGCCGGCACGGTGATCCTAAGCGGGGATAAGCTACGACTCCACACCTCCATTTCAATTCTGTCCGGAGGTTACCACCCGTCCGGCCCCGTAGGAGTTCATAAAAAGCCTCTTTGCAGCTCTCGGGTTTCCCCTCCTGTGTTCTTTGGAGGGGCGACTTGGCGAACTCGGTGGGCGTGGAATTGACCACACGAAATGATCAGTCACCCCCATTTTACAAATGGGCAGGCAGGCAACGCACCAGCGGCGAAAGAATACCCAGCGCATCGAGAGGCATCATAGACTCCGTGAAAAAGCTGGACGATTGGCGAATCGGGCGGATTGAAAAGGTCTATCGGAGATTGTATTTCGTTGCTATACACATTCTTTTTTTTTTTTTTTAAAGGGTAAAAGAAATAAAGAGGACTGATGTGTATAGTTACCTTTTGTGTGTTTTTCTACAAATTTAGGTGAAAACTGCATGTTTTTACGTTATGTAGTTCTCAAGAAATCTGTGACACAAATTTTGCTGAAACGTTTTATTAATATAGATAATATAATAAGTGTTTGTGTCTTGTGGTATAAAATCATAAATGGCGGTGCGCTGCTATAAAATGAAGTGAGAAACACACACACGCGCACATACACACACACGCGCGCGCGCGCCCACACACACACACACAAACGCCCGCGCGCACGCGCACACACACACACACACACACACACACACACACACACACACACACACACACACAAGGAACTGCCTTAACAATAATCCAGTTCTCTTTTTGTCCGTTTTCTTTTTCTGTTGCTGCTTTGTAAATTAGTTTTAACAACAAAATGAATCTGAAAATTTTATAGTCTGGCTAAATTTGGTAAATCTAGATCTACTAGTCTAGGCCTATTGAATTTTCATTCTCGTTTTCATCTTGAGTGACCAATGTTTCGAGTCACAGTAACTTATTTACATCATCTGCATCAAACCTTATAACATAACTAGTCAAAGCACCCGCAAATTTGCGGCGTTATCGTGCGGTGCAAACGACCAAACTACATCTACAACATTAACACCGCTCCTCCTTTTGTAATTATTGTGCTGAAAAGCCAAAAAAAACAACCGCTAAAACTTAACGATTTTTCTCAACGCCAACCTCTCTAAAAACCCGCCATATTTGAGAAATGTAGCCTCAAAACACCAATTTGGCTGCAGACACCACAATAGAAGTGATGTGATGAGCATAAACGTCAATTTAAAAAATAAAATAGGTCATTTGGATATGGGAAAATCCATTTTCTACATATTTCGGAGACAATCAGGAACATCGCAGTCCACCAGTAATGGCACTGGTGGTTCACACGGCCAAAGTTATGTTCATTCTATTGATTCTGCTCCTTTTCGTAATTGTGTTCACTCTGGCGATCGACTCTACTACGTACATATTCTCGACCCGGCATCTGATACAAATGCTCGGTTTAATTTCGGGGAGCGGTAGTAAACATTTCAGGGACGAACCGCAGAGAATATTCAAGGCGTGAGAGGAGTATACGACTTTCGGCGCATTAGCACGATCGGAGGCAATGATGCGTAGCGTGGGACGAAGGGGGACAAGGGGAGGGGGAGATGGGGAGGAAAGGCTTATCATACCTATTTCGGGGTGGCAGCTGTCAGTCAGTCAACCGGTCTGCCATCCGTTGCGCAGTTAAACCGTCTGAGTACATTATTTGTTTGTCAACTGTAACCCTTCAACCGCTGATCTTTGAATTCATGGGCCCTGAAGTGTGGTCGATTATCCGGAGTGAGAGGCGATTATCCAGTGACTTTTATATAGAAAAAATTCGGTTCCCTGGGAAACGAGGCAATTAAGCGGAACGGGCGATTAAGCGGAGTCGACTGTATTTTAATATAATGTGTGTGGGAGTTCAGGAAAACCCGTCAAAAGTAGCAGACCAAGGCGCAAGTCGAAATTGAGGTTTTTTATTCACTAGTGGTGCATTTTCCCATTCAGCGAAAGGGGTAGGGGAAATTTGCAACAATAGGTAGTAAAACTAAAAGACACATAGCAGTATTAGTAGGCCTATAATGCGGATGTCGCGCCATAAACGCCATCATACTGCGTAACACGGTAAATACACTGGCCTAAGTCCGCGTCTGACCAGTCAGGAGAGATCGTGGTCTTTCAAATTGGGTAGCGAGACGGCTGGAGAAACACGCAGTTATGGTGTTCAGGGGTCATTTAATGAGAAAGATTAATTCAAATTCTTATTGCTTTCTTTTAAGTTTTATTTCTAAACCGTGATCCAATCACTAATCAAAAACTCAGAACGCACAAGTACAAATAATAACACATCTTCTGTGAATTTTTTACTGCAATCTCAGTTCATTTGCGGCGTGTTAGATGTTACAATTTTGATCTTATGACTTTTTGTTTTAATATAGAATACATTCATCAATATTCTGTCCACCTCCTCCAGGAATTTCGAATCATGCATATAAACGCAATGCATTTTTTATTCTCACTGTGAATCGAAATGCATTTATGATACAACGAATTTAAAGCATGTTTATCTCAGCTTCTAAGGAAGATTAAAGCTTGGAAATAAACGTGGACACGCACATCAAAAATAATTTTGTTTTCCAGTACTTTTTCCCTCTGAAAATAAACTATGGTGCATACCGAGACAATCTGACGAAGAAAGAGCATCGTTCTATTACTACATGCGTGTTTAGTATAATGCAATAAAAACAGCTGGGGTGACTACAATTTGCCCTTGCGTCTAGAGTTACTCCCCTTCTCCGAGCAGCAGCGATTTTATGGCAAAAATGATGACGTCACTGAAGTTCCAGCAACTATAGACACCTCTATCTGACAATGTATTATTCAGCTGTCAAATAAGGTTTTCGTCATGCAAACTTCAAAGTAAAGTTTGAGCGTGTAAGCCAGGTAAAGTAGTCTGCATTTTTATTGCCTCAGCATGATTTTGTTCGACACAGTTGCCGTTTACAGTGGAATTATTAAAAGATTCGTATAGAGACGTGTTATTACCCGTCCACAGAGCACTAGCTAGACAGTTTGGCCGTGCGGGTAGAACGTATTGGACGTAAGCTTATGGCGGCCACACATGCAGAGGGTAAAAGAATTCGGACTTTGCATAACATAACCCTGTAGGTTGTCTGGGGTAGGCAGAGGCATTATATCATGTTGAGAGGGACACTTGAAAAACCGTGTTATTGGAATAACAGGGTATCGTATGATTTAACATGGTCTGTAACTTTCCTTTAAAAACCACACTGTTTAGATTTAAAGAAGGAATATAGACACGATGATATAGAAAGTTTGTAAATTTGACCATTACGAAGGGTTTTCCTTGACCTTCACACATATTATTCATGAAAGTTAGTGGGAGAGACAGGGAGAGTGAGACGGGGAGAAAGAGACAGAGATGTCAGTTACTAAATGTAAGTGACAGTTGTGGATAAATTATATGGTTTTTTTTCTTTTCATTCATTCTATTGTATTGATGTGACGTTATATTGTATGTGGTTGGTTGGTTAGCAAACTGGGCATTACCCTGTCCACCTGATCACAAGAAAGAAGGTAATTGAGGGGAAAGTTCAAAGGTATTGTACACTACTGTAAATATTTTTTTATTTATTTTAAATTTCCAGGAGAATGGTGCAGAAATGGCAAGATATTCGAAATCAAGCGTTACATTTAATATAGAGCACAGGAGCGGGGCGACCCGTTACGGCGAGAGGGACTTTCGAGATGGTGAGGTGGCACTCGGCCTATGTTTTGTCATTCCTATGATATTTTAACTTCCTTGTTACAAAAATAATATTTTTGTTTTGTCATTCCTTAGTTCACTCTCTCTCTCTCTCTCTCTCTCTCTTTCTCTCTCTCTCTCTCTCTCTCTCTCTCTCTCTCTCTCTTTTTCTCTTCCTCTCTCTTTCTCTCTCTCTTTCTCTCTCTCTCTCTCTCTCTCTCTCTCTCTCTCTTTCTCTCGTATGTCACTCCTTTGATATAATGGCCCTGACATGCTAAATGTTGAATCAAGGCCAAAGTTCATGACAATAATGGTAGCACACGGCATGAAGGGAAATAATAAACGTAAAGATTCAAGACAAGTCCTCAGATGTGTTGTGGTTCCTTACATTGAGCACGTGTAAACGTTTATTTAGAATAAAAACCTCGATATTAAATACGCATACAATGGGTATACCTTGTTACTAAATATGAATTTCACATGCACAAATTCATTATTTTGATCGATGCTAGGGTACTCCCTATAGTCAGTATTATAACCATTTTGGGTGTCAGCCACAGATGCTAATAGGTGGTTGTATAGTGTTGGACTTAAGATCAATAAGATCAGATCAGCATAAAAGACGCCACTGCTGACTGTTGCCATGATTTGATATCAGTGTTATCTGTGAACCAAGAATACAAAATCTGGTCTGTAGGCGTCTGAAAAGAGAGAAAGAAAAGCTATATAAGACACATTCTTCCGTATATTCCATCGAGGAGCTATTCAAGATGAAGAATCATCCACTGATTAATGGAGCAGCGGGGCAGAATGGTTGCGTCGTGGGACTCAAGATCTGAAGGTCGTAGGTTTGATTCCCGACCAGGATCATGTAATAGGTCTCCCGGGAAAGCATTTCATTCATTTTCCTCAGTCCACCCGTCTGTAAAATTGGTATCTTTTTATAGGCAGTGAAAG
This sequence comes from Ellobium chinense, assembly GCA_033807755.1. Taxonomy (NCBI): domain Eukaryota; kingdom Metazoa; phylum Mollusca; class Gastropoda; order Ellobiida; family Ellobiidae; genus Ellobium; species Ellobium chinense. The sequence continues at coordinate 2,313,635 of JAWQUT010000021.1, read as the reverse complement.
ATATTGTCAGCATAATGCAAGCGATCAGCACCTATAAATGGCAGCGGCACTGTATGCTCCACCAGGAGCTGAGAAAGTCCTAGAGTGATCAGGTCGCCGAGGTAATAATAGTGTGAAGTCGCATGAGCAGGCATTAGCCTGGTTATGAGACCTCTAAACCGCATGATTATTATTACTAAAAGATACACCACCAAGAGTAATTTGGTGTTTATTTTAATATTATATTATGTTGTATAATCCTCTTAGGTGGAAAGGAGCTGAATTTTCAGTACCGCTCTTTGTAGTGCGTTTTTATAATAAACGACTCAGAGGATGCTTAAAAATGCTTTTTATGTATCATGGTGATAACTCTTCAATATAAGTATCTCCAGCCATCGGACCGATGGAATTCAACATGGAACTTATCCAAGATAATTACATGTATTTTCTTTTAGTTATCCATGGAACAGATTTTGCATTCTTGGCTCACGGATAACACTGTTGCACGACAGTAGATAGCAGTGGCATCTTTCAAGCTGACCTGATCTTAGACCCAACACAACACAGCGACCTTCTAACGCTTGTGATTGACATTGTAACATGGTAATGCTGCTCTAGTTGATCGGCTAAATTAGTCAGAGAACATTATCTCCTTCTTGGGCATAATTTTCAGTAGATAAAGCCCTCAAAGCTAGAAAATATTTGCGGCCTTCTAAATGTTAAGTGATTCTGTGGGAACAGTGGCCTTATGCATAATCCTTACGTTAGTTAACGCACTGCGGTAACCAAGTGAAACTCCCAAAACATCAGTAGTGTTCATGGTAGTTAACGCAGTACGTTAATTAACGTATAAGTTATGAATATGGCCACGGGTGTATATAAGTCTAATAATGAACATTGACAGATTGCTGTGACAACAGGATACACGCCGTGCTGTCTACTTGTAGCTGTAACCTTGCACTTCAGCTGGGTATTAATGCCTATTCTGTTTCTATGATGACCTGTGACAACGCTATTCGAACAGAGCAATAGTTAGAAGCAAATTCCAGAGACAAAAGAACGCATTTCATTTTTACCGTATAAAGAGTCTTGAGCATAAATAATATGTAGAAAATTAAGAAAATAACAGCACACAAGATTTCCTTAAGCAATAGCATAATGAAATAAGATGATGACATAGTTAATCTTATTATAGTAAAAGTCTAAGAGCCTGTGAGCTTGGGCTGCTCAGATTTTAGTTTGTCAGGAAACATGTGAGGACAGTGCTAATGGCCATCACTGTATAAACCGTGCACTTGCAGAGTTTTGTCCCTTTAGCCTCTGAATAGATAAGATAGGATAAAATAAGGTAAGGTAAAGGTCAGATTAATCAGATAAGATGAGATGATGTACATTTTGTTAATCCTTCACAGGATGACTCGGACAAGTCTGTTTGTAAGGCACGATACCATAATCACTTAAACGAAAAAAATGGGTGTGAATTCCATTGTCAGTCAGACAGATAGTCAGTCACTCACTCACCCCACTCCACACTCCACTCCACTCCACACCCCACTCCACTCACGCAGTCAAACAGTCAGGCATGCCTTTTTTATAGACCAATGCTAAATGGAGGAATGGCAGGACAAGTGCATACCCTTCTTTCTATATATAGGGGGTAGGAATGGGAACAGAGTCTGATAATTAATTCTAGCAGCTGTTAATACACATTAGCTTAGAAAATGTGACAATATGGATTTTACGAAATTACTGTGACGGATCAATTTTGATAAGATAGACTGGGCCGAAAAAAACTACACTAGAAAATTTTATGTCCCTACCGGTATTCGAACCCAGGTCCTTCAGGTTGCAAGTCTGAGTTTGCCACCACTACACTACAGGGACGCTAACTTCAAAGCAAATTTAATTCTTAAATACCTACTGCCTGCACTGGTCCCTAACTTTCACGTTCGAGCCTATTGTTCACCCGTGACCTCGACACACTTACCGAATATTCGCCCAAATATCTTGCAGTCAAACAATCAGTCAAGCATGCCAGACATATTTTAAATTATACTACAAATGCTAAATGGAGGAATGACAGGAAAAGCGATGTAGAGTAGCTGACAGGACCAACAGACGAAACAGAAGAAAATAACGTTGCTTTTTTAGGATCAGGAATGTTATTTGAAAGAATTGTTGTCAATGTTCTTGGCACTTTATCGATTAATGCATGTAATCTATAAATTTCCTACGACATGGTTCTGCACCAGCTATGTTCATGTTCACCCCTGGTCAAGCTAAACAAGCTATGTGTTTCACAATCATCCTGCAATTTTCGACAAATTCAGTCGAAATGTCCTGAGAATGACCAGTTTTATTAACAGAATGGTCAGACTGGTGTAATAGGACTACCATTTGAACACTAGATGATTTAGATTTATGTGCTCTTTTCGAGAAAGGTTACGATGTTCTGAATATGTGAGACGATGGCTCGCTATCCTGTTCCGAATTAACGAATCCTTACCTTTTGCAAGACTCACATCGGGAAATTCCGAAAATCCAATCGAGAGAGAAGGGACTTGATAACTTATGTTGAATTAACCAACTACAAATAGTACAAAGGCAAGGGTTGACGTCATGACTATATATATATATATGTATTTATAGCAAAGATCGGTCAATAGGCAAATCAAGATGGCTGCGACTAATGTAGAAGCGATAGGGAACAATGCACTGACCTGGGGGTGGCATTTGCTATACTTTTATCGTCTCCAAATCATTAGCATACAGACCACCATTGATTCTTGCCACATCATCCTCCGACACAAGGTCGTGGAAAAGATGTTCTACTAACAAATTTGAAACTGTAGAATGTTCTTGATTGTTCGCACAAATATAATATAGCAATGTAGAGTAGCTGGGTGCTCAGATCATGACAGGACCAACAGACGAAACGGAAGAAAATAACATTACGTTTATAGGGCAGAGCCTTTTTCTTCCGGTTTTGTACAAAATACAACACAAGAGTTTAAAAAACTAAGAAGCTAATTTTGATGAACTGATCTTGGTCTGAACTTTACCTCGACTATTTTGGCTGTTTAAACTGGACTTGACCTGATTCAGCTAAGTTCACAACTTCACATCAACCTCGAAATTCATAACCGACAGCATTTTTTTTTTTTTAACCAAACACCAAGATGAATAGAGCTGATCTGGAAAATATGCAATTTTCCTGGGACTGAGCTAAACTTTATCTGAGGGCAGTTTTTCCCTTAGTGAACTGATCTTGATCTGAACTGACTTTTTGGTGAACGTGCCCAACCCTGCATCTAACCATAGACTACTGGTTGAGCCGACAAACCCCAGTAAAATAAATACTGTATTATTTTCAAACCTTTGGTATCTTTTTTAAACCAGTGAATGACAGATCATGACATTTGCTTTTGGGTCGGACCAATTAGACTCTACACCGTTGTCAACAAAATATGCCAGATACTGTGGTTTTCTGGTGCCATATAGTGCCAATAAACACTGTGTAAAATTTTAGATCGCCAGACCAACGGGAACCATTGCCCCAAAGGGCATTTTGATGAAAATATTGATATGCTCTGTTTCAGTATTGGAAATGACTGTGGTAATTCCAAAATTCAAGGGAAATAAATAAATAACTTACATTTATTTACAGTGTTTCGTAATATTCCTAGAAATCTTAAAACATTACATCTATCTCATAATTTCTAAATTTAAAAAAGTATGAAATTTTTAAATTATAAAAAAATATAACGTGGAACAAGAAAAAAATCATAGTCACTAGTTCTACAGAAACTCTGGCAAATATTTTTAGGAATTGAAAGGTACAAAAGGACAGATATGGATTACTACGCACTGCATAGCAGCTCAGTCTTCTTGTTACTTTTTGTACTAGTTGTCAACTCAAAAAGTATGTGCCCTACTACAAGATACAACATACATAGAAATAATGGCCAAATTTTATCAAATATAACACAGAACAGACACCAGAAACCGATTTTTGGGGAGGGGGCGGTGGGATAACTTGAAAGAAACTATAGCTGCAATTACGCAAGGATATACGGAAAACAGGAAACGAGAAGAAAGAAGGAAAGAGAATAACTTGGAGAAGAATCTTACAATTCTTAAAAGACAGTAAAATAGACGACACTCCATACACAGCAGACATACAAGGTAGAACTTCAGGAAATACAAGAACAACAATACAGGGGAGCACACGTAAGAACTGGTATTAGGGAGAGGAAATAGAGGAGACGCCTAGCAAACACTTTTTACGGGTAGGAAGCGGGATACAGGGGAACAAACAAATAAAAATAATAGAGGATGAGGAAGGCAACAAACACAAAAACAGAGGAAATACATCTACACATCTTCACACAATACTACAAGAAACTATACACAAACGAAGGGACAGACACGGCAGCACAAGAACACTTTTTACAACACACCAGGAAGTTAAATGACACAGAAAAGCAACTGTTAGACACACCCATCACACTAGCAGATCGAGAAGGAGCATTTAAAGGCTTGAACAAAGGAAAGTCACCCGGCCCCAATGGATTAACAACCGATTTTTACCGACATTTCTTTAAATATCTAGCCCCTTCCCCCCCCCCCCCCCCNCCCCCCCCCCCGCCTTATTAAAAAGGGAAAGAGAGGGAGTAGAGGGATGAGAGTGGGAGGAAGTCTGGAAATGGGCAGAAGATCTATTAACAGGAAAGAGAAACTAGACTCCTCCCCCCCGCCCCCCTGCCAGACATGCCGCAATGTTTCAAATGTCACATGATTAACCTTTTCTACCTTTAAAAATCCACAGGTACGAAACAGTCAGGCAGAAGGGGAGAGGGGCAGCCCAAGGCTGAGCATGAAGGAAGGGAAAAGGTGCGGGGAGGAGGAGAGGGAAATGGAAGATGAGAGAAAGATGTGGTGAGAGAAGAGTATTTATCCAAGCCGCACCCGGACCTAATCATGCCCCCCTCTCCTGGACAGCGCCGAGAGCCAACCATTTGCCATTACCAACCACTTAAAGAAGGTAAGGGTGCGGAGAGGAAGAAGGAGAAGGTAGAGAAAAGATGCGGAGAGTGTGAAGTTTTTATCCAATCCGCACCCACCC
>JAWQUT010000021.1:2290665-2307550 GCA_033807755.1 Ellobium chinense | reverse complement strand
GGGGGGGGGGGGGGGGGGGGGGGAGGGGGAGATACAGTAACAACTATTAATACAGACAGAAAAAGACCGGAACACACCCCTCCCTTCCCCCCTGGAGTGGAAGGACTAATCAACGCAGGCGCCAATCAAAAAGAAGTGGGACAAAAACAAACAAAAAATTAACACAAACAATATCAATGATAACGACAGTAATATTAAACTCAATGAAATAACAAATAATGCATTTTCATTAGAGGTGGGCCTTGAAGATCAAATATCTATTAATGCAAATGCTGCTGCTGTTCAGAGGAAGCAGCGATGAAAAGAGATAGATCTAGAAGGAGAGTGCTGAAATAAATGTGGTAATACTAATAGTAGTAATAGTGTGAAGTCGCGTGAGTGGGCATCAGCCTGGATACGAGACCTATAAATTCTATTGTCATGATAACGATGATGATATACATTTACCTTACATCTCTTCTTACCCAGTTATTTCATTTTACATGTATACTTAACCTGATTCGAAACTTCGTGCTTATTTTATATCATTATAAAAGTCCATTTTAGATTTTAAGCATTAAAGTGTATTTCTTAATCATTCGCAGGTTTGAACAGAACTTTTTAATTTTTGTTTTTATGTGTTCCAAATGATGATGATGATTACTAGTCTACAACGGGAAATATGACAAGGGAGGTTCTTCCTCAAATTATTCATCACTGCAGGTGTTAATATGAGAGACTTGAAAAACACAGGTGCTGTCAGCATTGAAATGTATAACAGCCTGACCACTGTTTACAAAGTCAGTGCCTGCATCATGTGACCGGTTCACTTCAGAGGATGTATGCCATGATGACGGCTGTAAAGCGCTAAAGACATCTTGCGTAGTCTAGCTTTCCTGGTGTATCTGGGAATGAAAGATAGAAAAAAAATATATATATATGCAGCAAGAACAAATGGACCTTATGCACATGCCCGGGTTTTGTACCACGTGATAACTGGACTGAGGAAGTCAAAAATTGATATGTCACAGCATGGGTAATGGGCGTAGCGTCAAGGAAAGGAGGCAAAAAGCAACAATATGTGCACATGACGAAGACTAGAGCGCGCAACAAATTGCACATGTTTGTAGCGATATTCTTGCAGATACAGATCTAAGCAGGTGGAGCGAGAACTTCACTGTAGTAAATTTGTAGATCCTCTCCTGCCAGTTCTGAAATTTGTAAAAATTGACCGCGACGCTGGTGGTGCATAAGGTCCGTCAATGAACATACATGAACATTAGAATTTTTAACAAAAATGATGTGCATGTGAGTCGAGGCAGTGTGACCGCGGGAGCTGCGAGTTGTTCTTAGAAACTGAAGACTGTAAGTTTGGGTTAGAGAGTTCGACTCCCGACCCTGGCGGTTTACAGTGTGGTGTCACTGGAAAAGACACTTTATTCCCATTTCCCACTAGAGTCAGGTATGAGTGAGTAATTGAGTATCTGGCTTTTGAGCCACGGCGACCATGACGCTGCACTTTGGCGATTAGCAATGCTTTTGTTATGGATCTTGTTATGATAATATGTTAGTAGAGTTTTACATGTATTATGTGTGTATGTCTATATCATGAATGAAATGCATTACAAAACACAAATGGCATTGTGAAAAGAATTCCCTTGGGGGAAAATAAAAGTGGATTTTATCTTAAATTTTTCATCTTTATCTTTTTAATGAACTATGGTTTTGATTGTTCTGTCCTGTTAACAGCAATGGTGGTTGTTGACGTGTAGCATGTACTTACCCAGCGGTATAAAATCCCCACGAAAGAGGATACCTCAGATGAGGGAGGTAACAAAGCCACAGCAATAAAATTTCAAACACATTTACTCAGACATAAGGTCACGCTCATGCTACATCCGCCTCTGTCACGTTTTTGAAAATGATTTGAGTCGTTTATATGTCTATGATCTTCCATTTATCATCTTTTTATATTTAAAGAAAGGTGGGGTTTTGACTCGAATTATATCCTAATTTTACAAGCTTGAGTAACGATATTTGCTATTTATTCCTTAATAGATACTGGTATATACTCACTGAGACAATAATTATAATTAAAATTTGCGTCATTATTTATTGTTCTCTGTAAAAATAACCGGTTTCATTTGTCAGATTAGGAACAGGCTGAAAGTCCAAGTATCTGTGTCTTCCTGCAACATCATTTGTATCCCAACCCTTAGCATGCAGATGCTCCCTCCCCCTCTCCTTTTTCCACTCCAGGTGCACAATGGTAAAAACATAATACAACTATTGAGGTTGGAATATAATACTCTTGCAATTTAATTCGTATGTTGGCAAGAGTATTTGATATTGAAGAGAAACGATAAATAATGAATCAAGAGCAATTATATACATAATACTTGTACATGGGAAAAAATCCACATGTAGGAGAAATATAAGACGTAAACATGGATACAAAAATAGATTGTTGTGTGTTGCTACCTATTTGTCTTGTTCTTTGGCGATTCTCCCAGAATCTTGGAAACAAAGTGCATATTAAAAACAGAAAGAATACATGTAAATGCATGTACAAAATTGAAAAAAATGCAGCGTGTGAGGGAAAGATATATGATGTACACATGAAGTCGAAATGATTGAGTACCTACAGAGAAGTACTCCATGACAAATAAAGAAAATTAACCAATTTAACCAAACTTTACAGCCTTGTCCAGACCCAAATTCATTCTGAAGTCCCCTTTGTGACTAGTCTAGACCTCTTGTTAAGAAGTATCAATAAGCTGAACATGTGAATGCACTACATTAAGAAGTCAAATAAGCATGAGGGTGGTGGCTGGGGATGAGAGGTAGCGCCTGCTTTTTCGGCGCTCTTGGTGAAAGACGGAGAACAAAGGAGCAGAACAATGGCGAACTGACGCTATCATTATCGTTTTATTGGTCCTGTAATTAACATAATTAGGGCCGGTGTTGGGTCAGTTTTAACACTAGGCCAAGAGTGGGTTACAAATGAATTTTTACCCTGTGGGAAAAAAATTCCCTTTTCCCTCAGAGTACAGTACTTGTTTTCAAAGGCCGGGGAACCAGTCTCACAGAGAAGATCACGCCTTTCTACAACTAAAATGGACCTGATCCATTTTCTTCATCTGTTAATTTTTTCTGTCTCCGCTTACGATGGTATGTAACCATCTCTTACGTCAAGAGAAAGGAGACATTGGTGATTGATAAAACTGCTATTGGCGCTAATGTTACCATATAGTCACTATTTAACTACAGTTGATTGTTTACGTATTCAGGAGACTTTAGTTAAAGTGTTATTCCTATTAAAAGAACAAAAAAATACAAATGCCAAAACAAAGCAAACAAATAAAAACAAGTAACAAAATTTAAGGGGAGAGGGGCGTGGGAAAGAATCCTCGCCAGCTTGCTCGAGCAAAAGCACATGACACCGGTTAAAAAATATGTCGTCACAGTATCGATATCTTGTATCTACGAGATTCAAGCCGTGAGTACTGGAATATCTATTAAGGCCCACCTCTAGCTTTGAGCAATAGGCTGATTGCACTAAATTTCCCAAAATCTCCAAAAAAAAATTACTTGAGCGAATGCGGGATGAGCATGACGATGATTTATTCTTCATAATGAGCAGAGAGAACAAACTTTTAGCCTAGACGTCTTATTCTGAACTTAAGATATATATTTTTTTTTCTGAATTTCACACCTTACCCCCTTTGAGGAACCTCAAAAGGGGATGAACTCTTCTCACTCCAATATAGTGGAGAGTTCTTGCCGCCAGTCAATAGATATAACGGAATTAATAAGTTATAACCGACGCCGTTTAAAGCTTATTACTAAGTCACAACACAGACATAGACTACCAACCTGTTCAAATGTCCTCAGTTAAATACAAAAAGAAAAACATGCAATAATTTAACAGATGAAATATACGGAAATATAGACTGAGTTAGACAAACTCTGTTGTAAGAATCACCATTAACATTCACTTCAGATGTATACACGAAGTACATTTAATACGAAATCTTTTCTTATCGGGAAAGAGATTTCTAATGGCACCAGTACGGTATTCTGAATTCATAGATTCTATTCCAGGGATATCATGAATGAAATTAATTAATCTGTTCTGAACGAGCATAAGAACGCTGACGTTCTTTATCAATTCTCAGAGTTACGTTTGTTTGATTCCTGCAGTTTAACAAAATGGGAAGCCACACCCCTTCCCCTTCCTTAGCAAAGGAAATACAGTAAATTCCTGATAACACAAATTCCAGGGGGCCACAGAAATGTGTTCGTGTTATCAAGAATATGTGTTACGAACAGTACATTGAAAATAAGGCAGATGGCCCACTTTTACACATAAATACTTGTTCTATAAGCCGGGTTGTCTCCGGGCGTTTACGTTACAGAGGACTCAGTGGGGGAAGTGGNNNNGGGGGGGGGACAGGTCCGACTAAAGTGGTCGGGGAAGGCAAAGCCATTAAGTAGCGAGCGGGATGAGGGTGGAGTGTCGTGGGTGGAAAACGTCGCGCTGACAATGCAAACGAGAAAGGAGAGTTCAAGCAAAAACAACGGTGCGGCCCAAAAGTTGTTCGCGTAATCGAAATCCTTAAGAATTCTAGTTCGTGTAAACGGAATTTGGAATGCATAGATTGTAGAGCGAAATAAAAAACGGGGACTTTTTTTTTTTTTGGTCTTGTAAACAGAAATTTCGCGTTAAACGGATTTGTGTTAAGTGAAGTCTACTTTATCAGTCTCTAGGCAAATCAAGATGGCTGCGACTAATGTAGACGCGATAGGGAACAATGCACTGACCTGGGGGTGGCATTTGCTTTACTTTTATCGTCTCCAAATCATTAGCATACAGACCACCATTGATTCTTGCCACATCCTCCTCCAACACAAGGCGGTTGAAAAAATGTTCCACTAACAAATTTGAAACTGTAGAGGGTTGTCGCCGTGTTGTCGAGCATTTTTCTTCCGATGTTGTACAAAATGTGACACATTCTTGATAAACCTCTAGTACTAATAGGTGTGCACCCTTCCTCACTGGGAATAGTGCAAAATTAGTCTAAAACCTATCCCTTCGCTACGGACTGCCCACAGAGTACAAGAAAGTGTGGCTTTCCATTTTATTAAATTGCAGGCACCAAACAAACGCAGCCCAAAATAGTCTGTGCCCGGACGTTTTGCCGACGGATGTTTCGCTGAACGAACGTTTGGCCGACGGACTTTTCGCCGATGTTTGGCCGTTGGACGATAGGCCGACAGGAACACAAGGTAAATATTCTTCACAGCCGCAATAGCCCATACGTCTGAACCTGCCACCTTTCAGTCGTTTCTCCAACGCCAAACCCCGACTTTTAGGCAAAGAAATGAAACACAAACACCTCCTTATCACCATCATCATCATCATCGTCATCGTTACCTGGTCCTGATGATTTATGTTTTTTTATTCTTTTTTTTTTATGTCGTGGTGACATAAAAATAAAATCAAGACAATGATTTTACACAAAACAAAAACTGTGGAAAAAAAAAAAGACTATAATAAAACTGTAGAATGATTGTCGGCCAATCGTCCGTCGGCCAAACATATCAGCGAAACGTCCATTTGGCGAAACGTCAGTCAGTGAAATGTCCGTCGGCGAAACATTCAGACACGGGGGAATCTACAACAACGACAGTTACAATCACCAACAACACACAACATCAGAAAACTGGCTCCAGGAAGGGTAAGCTGTCATACAGCTCCTCTTGCTGTAGATTTGGTGAGGGCTATAGCAAGAATGATGTCGTTTTGACCAATGGTTACACTTACGGTGACTTACCGTCCTGGACTGACTCGCTTGCCAACCACAGGGACATCATTCTTCTGCAAAACTGATAATGTCAAAATGTCTTGGAAACATACCTGGGGTCCCTTTGCTTATCAGCTAGTGAGTCCTGCTTTAGGAAAAGAGGATGTTCAGAAAAGAATGTAGAAAAACATGGTCATGTGCTATACTCGAACATAGCACTGCCTTATTCATATCTGAATACTCTACTGAAAAGAGAGATACGAGGTTTGTCTCAAAAATAACTTTCTCCACCTTGTAAAATCTTAAAATATTAAACTAAATCCATGGAACTTCATACTAATGAGCGCAAACATATACGGAAATTCCCGTTAAAACGTTGTGGCACTGCCTTGAACGGAAGGAAAGTTATAGGGGTTTGTTTATACCATCTGTCATGAGTTTAACCAGCAAAATGGACGTCAACATTTTGAGAAAATCATTCTCCAGATATGACTTCAGAACAGTAATAAAATTTTCGATTCTTTTGGGAAAAAAGCCACCAGAAATTCATCAAGATCTATTAGCTACTTTAGGAGATTACTCTCCATCTACTCAAACTGTAAGATCATAGGTAAGAAAGATTCATGAGGGGCGAATCAGTGTTGAGGAAGGATCACGACCTGGAAGGCCTGTGACTGCATGTGGAGATGCAAATATCGATATTGTAAAGATAGCCATTGGTGAAGACAAAAGGAAAACATGCAGGGAGATATCAGATGAAGTTTCTATTTCTTCTGCTTCGGTACATAGAATTTTGACAGATAAACTTGACAAAAAGAAGATGTTCACTAAATGGGTGCCCCATTTGCTGAATCAGGATGAAAAGGAACAACGAATGACGGGCGCCCGAAGTTTTCTTCGTCGTTATCGTCGTGAGGGTCAGCAGTTTTTAGATCGAATAATAACTGGCGATGAGACCTGGGTCTATTCTTGGGACCCAGAGCTGAAAAGGCAATCTGCTGTGTGGTTGGACGCCGATGAACCTCGCCCAGCGAAAGTTCGTCGCAAACAGGGTGCATTGAAAGTCATGCACATTATATTTTTTGATAACAAAGGCATCATCTTATCGTGGCCTGTTCCAGTAGGCACTACTGTCAATGCTACCTACTACAAAATGGTTATTCAAGAAAAGTTACGACCTGCCATAAGGAAAACGCGTCCTGGATTGCTTAAAACTGGTGTGATTTTTCACCATGACAACGCACCTGTGCACACAGCCAATGTGGTGACAGAACCTCTGCACTCGTATAACTGGGAAATACTGAATCACCCCCGATATTCTCCTGATTTGGCCTCCTGTGACTTTCACCTTTTCCCTAAAATGAAAGAACACCTTCGGGGAGAGCGGTTTGAGACAGGGGAAGACATTATCTTGGCCACAAAAGCTGCTCTTAGAGTGCTGGACAAAGAGACATATGTCGCCGCCTTTGAAAGCTGGTTGCGTCGGTGGCAGAAATGCTTGGACAATGGTGGTGACTATGTTGAATAGCTAATATAATGAAGGTACACTGTTCCAAATTTGGTGACATTATCTTCATTGGTTTTTGAAATGTGGGGTAGGGAAAGTTATTTTTGAGACAGACCTCGTAGTGCACTGAATTAGTATCCACCATTATGTGTACAGATTATGAGTATTTTTAATGTAAAATGCTTCACATTTATATTACAAATCACTTATTCTTTGACTTTACTAAAAGAATTGAATACACAGGCCTGATGTTTTTCATCTAGGGAAATAATTTTTAGGTTGTTTGAAAGTCTCCGAGTAAGGCAATCGCCCTAGAAAATAATAACTATCTAATCAAAAGAACCAATCAACCGATCATTCGATAGACTGGCCGACCAAGCAACCGATCGACCAACCAACCAACCAACCAACCAACCAACCAACCCAACCAACCAACCAACCAACCAACCAACCAACCAACCAACCAACCAACCAACTCATTAAATGTGGCACAAATTGTACGAGTATAACAGCTTCATTATATTGTTACTGTAGAGATTATCCTTAAGCCTTCTGGCAGTAGGGACAATAAGATCACAGTATGCATGAAGATGGTGACTTTGGTGATGGTGGTGACCATGGAGATGATGATGGTGATGATGAATTTATTCTTTATGAGAGTCAACATACAGAAGCACCACAGGGCTGAGAAGAGTGTAACTGAAGAGACTGCTTGATTGCAGGGTCGAGTCCTTTGTCATCATAAGAGCCTGTAGGACGGAAAGAGAGTGGGCGTGACAAAGGCAAACTCAACCTACATCTGCGAATTTTCCATGCCCATTTATTTCAAGACAAACTACAGTATACAGAACCCCTAACTCTCATTATTCCTACCCTTTAGGCCGCAGCGAGACATCCTGCCGACCTCGTCATGTGATTCGTAGAAAGGTATAACATTCCGTTACTCATTATAAATTATCACTAAGCGAGAGAAAATGTGAGCCCAATCTGATAATTATCTGGAAAGTGTGCCACTGGGGATTTTACCAAATTAAAGTGAAAGACAATTTTTGAGAAGAAAGACATAGTGGAATGGCATAGTTTTCTACTCAAGATCTTTATTGGGGGAGGAATGTGAGCCCAATCTGATAGTTTTTGAGCTGCTACACATGATCTTGGGATGTCTGTCGCTAGAAATTTTACCCAATTACTGTGAAAGATCAATTTTGATCAGAACGGCCGGAAGAAACCTAACTTCTCTGAGGTTGGCAGTTGGCACTGAGTAATAATCATAATGAAGTGGAGAGAAAGAAAAAAAAAATAAATATATGTACTTATGCAGGCTATAAATGATGTCGTGATTATAGCCTATAATTATGACATACCTTATTCCTATTGAGGGGTCCATGCAAACCCCAGACAAAAAAGATTCCTTCACAGACGTTGCCATGGGAACCCCATCAAAATCGGGTATTCCCTTTCTTGTTATTACTACTCTATATAAAATGGGACCTTCCACTATTCCCCAATTTCAAAAAAAAAATTGACAGAGGACTGAGCGCATACGGGTAGACCTAGAGGACAATATGTCGTTGCAAATCGGTCAATCATAAGTAGAGGTCTCATTAATGTGCATATTTGAATACATGTATTGGGCTACCGGTGAGTAATTTTTTTCCCTCTCACATCCGGTGCTGCAACTTCTTGTGGCATTTATGTGATTTCCATGAAACACGCCCAGAAGAAAAACCAAGCCTAAAATACAAATAGATAAGTTAAACTGTCTTTTTAGAGTCAAACAGACCCCAGTGTATAAATAGCGTTAATAAGTGATCGTGTCCCTTTCTTATACTTCTGGAGGTGCTATCCTAAGATTATAGTATTTTATTTTTAATTGTATATCTAGTCATTCAAACGCGGTTCATACATAAACAGGACTAAATCCTAACGATTTATTTGAACCTTGAGACAGGCCTATCTAGACGTCTACGCCCTCAGCCAATCAAACACCTCGATTCTACATATCCTGTGTTGGAAAGATTGGCAGTTGCAAAAGCACCACAAATATAGTCTTTTTTTTCTATTTTCTTAATATTTTTATCATCCTTGATCATTATTTGTGCACCAGAAATAATTATATTTAATAGTCGAAAAATGAAATTCGAAACTAAATGTACTTCCAAACTCACTAATCTCGATTTAGATATCTGTATTCCCGTTCTCCTTAGTTAGTGATAGGGCCTTTTTCCCGCGATGCCAGGCAGCATTAACTGCGGCACAGATATAGCACTGAAACTAACCTGAAACAAATTTTCTGGGATTTTCAGGCAAAATATGTACCATAAGTACGGAAAAAAGAGTCATAGAATGAGTAAGCTGAACTGTGAACCATTACGAATGTGACAAGCATCAAAATTCCTTTCCTAGAGACCCTATCAGCCGTGGTAAAAATGTTCCGATGCTATATCAGGGGATGACATTATGGCGGTTGCTAATATTATCGGTGATTTAATACGAGCCGGGAGTTCCCCCTTACACCTACTTCCGGTGTCTGACATGCGCCACGGCTGGATCGATACCACATTTTAAGAATTAATTCAAAACTGAGTACATTATTTAGGTGTTTGGTCAACAGGTTCAATCAATGATTTCACGGTAACTTTCACATCATATAGTCTATTCTGTAAATCTTGCAGGAATAGCAACTACAACAATAATGCATTTTGATGAGACAGAATCAATGGCTTTTTTTTCTTTGTGCATAGCCTACAACAATGGTCTTCTTTTCCCATAAAACCGCTCCAAACTTTTCATTGATCAAAATTCAAGTTTTGCTTTTCTAAGCATGAACTTCATTTTTAGTAGTATGCCATTTTATGCCTATAATAACAAAATTATGTGAGACTTGAAACCCTTCTCGCCCCCCCCCCTTTCCAGTCCCCTCATCACAAAAAAAATAAAAAATCACGATGACATCTCACTGTACCAACACAGAGTTGAACGCTGTATTATCTTATATAAAATTGTACTGTAAACACTCATTTAGATCACCAAGCACAGCATGGGCGAGAAACGTGTCATTCTGTATTGAGTTCACTTGATACTTCCTAAATAAACTCTGATCAAGACATTATCAGTTTGTGACTCTGTGTGTGTGTGTGTGTGTGTGTGTGTGTGTGTGTGTGTGTGTGTGTGTGTGTGTGTGTGTGTGTGTGTGTGTGTGTGTGTATGTTTTAAATAATACAGAATGTGACAAAATCAAGTCAACTGTCAAATGTCAAGAAATGACATCTTTTATTTTTTTTTCAGAGAAATGTACTTTAATCAATAAATCAAACGACGAAGACTAAAACAATTAACTGTTACTTCTTTATATCTGTATGTTGATTGCTTTGATCATTATTCCTGGGAAACTTTAATTTTGTTTTTCTTTCACATAAGAAGCTTAAGCCAAATAAAAAAATTATCCAACACAGGGCTGGAGATTTAA
This sequence comes from Ellobium chinense, assembly GCA_033807755.1. Classification (NCBI taxonomy): domain Eukaryota; kingdom Metazoa; phylum Mollusca; class Gastropoda; order Ellobiida; family Ellobiidae; genus Ellobium; species Ellobium chinense. The sequence continues at coordinate 2,296,788 of JAWQUT010000021.1, read as the reverse complement.
CACAAATTAACAGTTAACACTGCATAAATGCAAATTTGATAAAGTAGTCAAATCAGGCAGGAGTGTAATGGAAATAAAGCTTTAATATTTTTAAGAAGTGGTACTTCAAAATACAGTCGACTCCGCTTAATCGCCCATCCTCGGGATCACGGAAAAAGTGGTCGATTAAGCGGAGCGGCGATTAAGCGGAGGAAGTAATTTCGGCCATATTTTTGGTAAGAAGATTGAATTTCTTTGATGTCATGGTTTGATATCGTGCATTGACACCTTTCTTGTCGCCAGACTTGGGACAAACTCGAGTTTGACGGTGTTGTAGTGCACAAAATGTTTGATCTCCGCGGTCTCTCTCATTGGCCACCTCGCAGTAGCCCAGCAGACAATAAGGAGTAGGATAGCATGGTCGGGGTAGACCGTTCATCCACATGACACGTTCTCTGATCTAACCGAAATCCACCAGACAGGCGCAATCAAGGCGTGGGGGGAGGAGACTATATGACGACTTTCGGCGCATNCAGGGCTGGAGATTTAACACAAATTAACAGTTAACACTGCATAAATGCAAATTTGATAAAGTAGTCAAATCAGGCAGGAGTGTAATGGAAATAAAGCTTTAATATTTTTAAGAAGTGGTACTTCAAAATATATGAACTGATATAAATCTCTCGGATTTCACTGCAATTCTCTGAAATTACTTGGTCTACACACACACACACACACACACACACACACACACACACACACACACACACACACACACACACACACACACATACACACACACACACAGTCAGAATGTAACCCATCTATTAGTCTAGATGAAGCCATACATTACGTATGCGGTGTAATCTGTCGTCCACCCACACGACACCCTATCTGTGCTACACGGCCTCTAATACGCTAAAATCAGTGTCTGTGCACCTGCCCTGCTAAACCTAGACTTTGGCGGGTATCCCAGAATCTGTATTCTGAGGATGGAGTCAAAGTAAATTATTGAAAATAATGGTTCCTCTCCTTAGAACACCAAGAGAAGGTAATCAGGACATCTCTTTCAACCAGTCGTGTAGGCACAGATTGAATTAATTAATACTGGAAATTTTCCGTAAGCGTAGAGGCTTAGGACTAGATCTAACTTTCGCATGATAAGGCTAAGAATCCCTAGGGGTGTATTCTATTGCATGAAATTATAAAATAGATATGTTGTTAATATTTTAAGTTACAATGGATAGAAAGACCTGTACCTGAACTGAACATCATACTGAGGCGCCACCTGGCAGATTCAGGTTATTAATAGATTTTTTTTCGGAGATTCCCGAAATGGCTAATAGGGATTAATATTGATGGACATAGATGAATGTCTGTACAAATTGTTAGTAAACTAAGAGGATTATTCTGCAACAGTGAAACATAAATCTATAATTATGTGTATTGGCCGACTGAATAGTCGTTCTGGGGAGTTAGGACATGTAAATTTTAAAGGTCAAGTGCGTTTGCTAGGGTAGGGTATAATCGAGTTCTATTATTTTCGGACAAACACATTGAATGTAAAATTAGGCTTCGATGGATTTTGAATCTCGATTCCAATGAGGAATGGGGTACCATTTTATGGAATTAGCTCTTGTGATATCAAATAGTTTCTACCGCCCCGCTACCATGCACCATCAATGTTATACTAATTGTTCATCATAGGAATACATTAATGTAACCAAATCTTTTTTTTTCAATATCTTTCTCAAGCTTCAAATCACCTTATCGTGGGCTTGTCTCTGAAATTGTAAAGCTTCCATGTAATTTCATTTTCTCATTGTCATATTTCATGTTTCTCCTCTATTTAGCATCTGGTTGATCTGTTGTTGTTGTTGTTGGTGGTGGTGGTGGTGGTGGTGGTGGTGTTGTTGCTGTCGTTGTTGTTGTTGTTCTTCTTCTTCTTCGTCTCGTCGTCATATCTTCTTCATTCCTCTCCGCATTCCACAACTGTTCTTCTTCAATTCTTATTATCCACCTTGTCTCTATCATTGTCCTCCTTGTTACTATTCCTGCAGCAGGGACTGAAGTAATGAACCTGCCTGTCTCGGGTACATACATACTTTACAAATCTTGACTTGTATGAAGGAAGTTAAAGTGTTCGAATCCGGAATAATTTTAGGATTCCACCAGGATCGGATCCAGGGCGAGGGGATTCGATTGTTCGAATTCGGATAGATTTGAATGTCCAATCCTGCCCATCATTAGCGTTTACTTTTTCAAGTTCAAGCAAGGTGAAGGTTATGTTCTGCGGCGTTGTCTTTGAGTCCTTCTTGGGTGGAACTTCTGCATTTCTGATTCCCACAGCGATTTCACTGCATACTTTGGTCATATATCTTTAGTGACGTACCATTTTATCAGGTACAGCATCCACCAAGGGTCAGTGTACACACCTTTGACATGACCGCGGCCAGCTGTAGCGGTGGCAGAGGAACTGGCTTTCTCTGAACTTCTCATGCTGGGATTGGGAAGAGTCTAGACTCTAGTCTAGTCTGTCTAGACTAGACTAGACTAGTCTAGAAGTTAGAAGAAATTATAAAATTACAAATAACAAAAATGATACAGACACATAAAGCTGCGCATTTGAATAAGTCTGTGCGTTTGGGGAGCAGGTCTGAAGGCACTTCTCACTTTCAGTACACTAGCATTTGTTTTGTTACTTTTGCATGGCAATTTTGCATCCTTATTTCTAAGGCTTTTTGATAACTAAAGATTTAGTAAAGGACAAGGGTCAGCTCCTGTAAAAATTTAGTCTAGTAAAGGACAAGTGTCAGCTCGTGTTCACAGTTAAACAAGGACAAGCATGTCAAAAATAATTTTCTGTTTTCCTTTACTTTTTCTCTCTGAAAATTACCTATGGTGCATACAGAAAATCTGGCAAGGAAAGAACATCGTTCTGTTACTGCATGCATGTATAATATGAGTAATATGACGCAATGAAAACAGCTGGAGTGACCATGATTTGCCCTTGGGCCTAGAGTTATTTCCTTTCCCTAAACAGTAGCAGTTTGTGGCAAAAATGATGGCATCACTGAAGTTCCAGCAACTACAGAACCTCTATCTGACACTGACAATGTATTATTTAGCTATCAATTAAGGTTTTGGTCATTGAAATTCAAAAAAGTTTAACCATGTAAGCCAGATAAAGTATTCTGCATTTTTATTGCCTCAGCATGAATTTATTTGACACAGCTGCCATTTACAGTGGAATTAAAAATTCATACCGACGTGTTATCACCCGTCCGCAGAACACTAGCTAGACAGCTTGCCTGTGCAGGTAGAACATATTTGACATAAGCTTATGGCGGCCATGCACACAGTGGGTGTAAGAATTTGGTCTATGCATATTGTAACCCTGTGGGTTGTCTGGGGCAGGCAGAGCCATTACTTCATGTTGGTGGACACTTGAAGGACTGCTGTTTTGGATTAACAGGGTATCGTATGATTTAACATCGTCTGTAGGACGATGCAACTTTCCTTTAAAGGTACACTAGACTGTTCTTACATTGTAGGTTACAGGTGGAATATTGTCCTTTTTCGAATCAGGACATTTGCATTGAAAATTATGCATTAAAGTGCTACATAGTGCCTCTTTTTTTTCTTTTGTAATGGGAGATGAACTCAAGATAATTTTATCTCAAAATATAGTTGTTACTTCTCCACCAGGTTTAACACATATATCTTAGATCAGGGTTGTTAATTGATACTTGTAATTATGCTACACATATTCGCTACCTCAAGTTTGTAGCAAATATAGTGATTAATTACATTTTTTGACAAAGTAATATTTTTGTAATTAGACTAATTGCAAAAAAATTGATAATGGGTACTTGTATTTTTCGCTACTTTTCAAAGTAGAGTTGGTTTTTGTTTCCTTTAAATCGCCAAGCATAAATAATTTCTGCTTCTCTAACTCCCACAAGCTTTCTTTGTTAACTCGACCGTTCTTTGCCGCCTGGTCAATGTTCTTTATCAAGGTTAACAGCGGTGCACGATTCCATGATGCAACGATCATAACTTTGTCTGCCTCTGGTATAGGAACAATATCGTTGCAGGTCTGCACATCTGGTGTAAATAAATGACCTATAACGCCTCATAACAATTGCTTCTCAAAATGTTTGTGATAATGAAAATTAAACAAACATTACACTTGGTGCAAATCATGAGGAGATTAACATTTCTATCTTTGATTTCTATACTGTTGTTTCTTACTGATAGCGGGGCTCAGCCTTCATGTTGGATTTGCTCTTTCTGCATAAATGTTCACAATGACTCAGTAAAACCACATAGCCGCACAAGTATAAGTATATTCTGTAAAGCAAAAAAAAAATAAAGCCTACAGATTATGTAAGATAAGAACAGAGGTATGTTATCGTAACCAGGGGCAGACCAAGGAATGTTATAAAAAAGAGGAGGGGGGATGGAGGGGGATTGCAAGTATGCTAAAAGGGCCCACTGGTTGGAGCGGAATCAGTAAGATTCCGAGGATCTGAAGGTGTGTTCCGCAAGATTTTTTTTTTCTGTTTGAAAAGAAAACCAAGAGACGGTGAGCAATCTCGGGCCGTTTTTACCTGAAAATAAGTGATTTTTTAAAACACCAACACCAACACAAACATGTAACTACAAACAGGCTACAAAATATGAAGAAAAATGTAACACTAAGGATGGGGAGACAAGGAGAAAGTGACAAGAAAGAATGGCATTTCTTCACGTCAGTCCCACCCCGCCCCTCTCCTTTCATGCCTTTTCCACCACTATGAGAAAATCAAACAGCCCTACCCTCTTATCGACTCACAGCGCTTCTCTGGGAATAGGCGTTACCCTCCCATCATACTAGCGCTTGCAGCGTACAAATGGCATCCATACTTTATGTGAGCAGTCGGGGAGTGTGTCAGAGTCACAGGTGAACACTTGGCTCTCATGTGGAAGATAGGGAACATATTCAGCCGTGCATTTTATTCCATTGTTCCATTGTCCATTTCCCTCCCTTCCCCTCGCCCTTCTTCGCTCCCTTCCGCTGATCACCCAGATGGTCTATCTCTTTCCTCCATCCCTTCCCTCCCTACTCCGCTCCTTTGCACAAATTAATACCAGTAACCTTTCATGTTGACTCAGTCTTGTAGACTATTGTAAGCAATTGTTGCGCCTTCGGGAGTTGCTCACTGCTGACAGTTTTATTGCGGGTGAAAAGGATGTGCGACGGCCTGATTTCAGGTCAATGACCTCGTTAGAGTCGAGGTTGCTAGAATTTTGTATTCGTTGGATCAGAGGTACATTATATTACAAATAAGGATAAAAAAACAGGGATTTTTATTTTCCTCGTTGAATACTAGGTCTCGTTGGATCAGAGCTCGTTGTATTTGAGGTTCACTGTAGCAAAAAATGAATACTTGCCTTGCCACACAGTTACATTTACACCGAACTATAGGCCCGTTGGTGCATAGGATTAATGCTATCTGTATCGTTTGGTCATACATGTCTCATAAGAGATAGTCTCTCTCTCTCTCTCTTTTTTCCTCTCTTTCTCTCTCCCCACTCTCCTCTTCTCTCCCCCTCTTTCTCTCTCCCCACTCTCCTCTTCTCTTCCTCTCTCTCTCCTCTGCTTTTCTCATCATCCCATTTTTCTCTTCCCTTCTTCAGGTGCCTTAGATCCTTAGTCTTCACCCAAAGTTGCTAGGACCATGGGAGCGCTAGTTACTACCCTGCCTGGCATATATATATATGAAGGGCTCTATGGCAAAACGCATTATACACTATTCGGGCGGTGTGGCAAAACAGACCAGATTCAAAACATATTTTTTTGTGACAGGCGAAAATTAATTCTGAAATAATGTAGACCAAATGTCGTTCTATGGAGTGGAAATATGCATGTACAGGTATACTAAATACTCTTACTGCTCCATGAAGCATGTACAATAGGCTAAAAATTCAAACTGGTGGATAACGCGTTTTGTCATGTAACCCTTCATATATATTTGACATGCCTAGTTTTTTTCCAATGGTAACAAAAGTGTAGCAATTAGATCTAGATCAATGAAACTTGCAACAATCTTGAATAATATCAGTATCTGCCTTTTAATGTGCCTCAAACTTATGGGGGGG
>JAWQUT010000021.1:2267076-2290660 GCA_033807755.1 Ellobium chinense | reverse complement strand
GGGGGGGGGATATCTTTCCCCCAACTGGAAGCCAGTCAGACCAAAATTATACAGACTGGAAAAACTGTTTTGGATTAACCATTTTGCATATTAAAATGAGTACACCTACTTAATAGCAGCAGGGAAAAGGATGGGAATAATAGTACTAGTGCTCTGTTGGGTGCAGAGTTACAGTGTAATCACAACAATATGTTTAACTCTTCAGCTTGTATGTGCAAGTGTTTGTGCGTGCGCGCATATGTAGGTGTCTGTGTCTGTGTATATGTGTACACGTGTGTGTATGATGTGTGTTTTTGGGTGCATGTATGTGTGTGTGTATCAAGGAGGGGGAGTGTATGGATGGAGTGTAGGAGGAGGAATAAGATTTTCAGGGTCTTGGGTATGGCTTGTAATTTCTTCGCTTAACATGTGCAGCGTACATGTGAGTGTGTGCAGAGTAATTAGTACATCAGTGTCAAATTGAGTGCTTTATGTACTGTAGTTAATTTTTGGGGGAGGCTGAGAATGAAACAAGTGCGCCTGATGTGTGCAGTAATATGTCATTTTATCTACTGGCCATAATTGTATTGGTGTTAAGAAGACAGACTTCTATTTAGTATGTGTTGTTTTAGGGGAGAGGAGAGGATGAATGCATTTCGGAGCCATTTGGAAGAGGAGAGATATGAAACATTGTTATCTTACCACTGGTAGAAGATAGAAAAAAAAATGTTGATTTTATTTAACAAGTGTAAACAAACAATCCCTCTTGATGGAGTTATGCCACTCTTTATCTATATGAAAATCGCATGAACAACTTATGTAATTTACTTGCCTCTTCCTCACATCCTTCAATAGCAGACAGTCTGGTACACTACCACTTACTGTTTTACTTTGGAATCTACTCACACTAAACAGTAGTCTTACCTCTGTCAGACACCAGCTTGTCTCAAGCTGTTACAGTACTTGAAACAGTGAGAATCAGGTCCTGATGGATAGATACATGTCATGTACTGGATGAATGAATGTAGAAACATTTTGGTTCAACGGTAATTAAGCTGTTTTATTTTGATATAAAGGGGACTGAGCTTATAAGAAAGTTGATGAGCTTCCGCATAAGGCGTTTTTTCAGATTTTGTCTGTTTGTCAATTTCCAGGGCTCACAGCATTTGGCATTCCTCAGCTTGAAAATGGCAGCAATAAATGCAGATCTTTCAGTCATTGGGTAAGTTGTAGTTGTAGTTATGTTTGCAATATATGAAAGATGATAATAAGTCTGCATGTTGTAAAGATAGACAGGAAGGAAAGGAGATGAGAAGACATTCAAAGCAATACCAGAATTAGTGGAATTTATTAAGGCAGAGGCATTCATCTTTTCCCAGTTGATGACTCTGCCAGTATTGTGGTACTGTGGCTAGGGTCTTTTAGTGCTGAGACATAGATATTGGAGTAAAATAGAAAATTCAGTGGTGGTATAAATTTTCATCTTCAGTGGCGTTGCAAAGAAGTAAATCTGCTGGGTTGATCAGCATTTCGGTGCATAGATCAGAGAGAAAAATAAAGCTATAAAAACGCTATAAAAAGGTTGTTTATTCTGTACACCTAAATATTGATAACAGAAGCTACTTTGCCGTGGAAGTTTCTGTAACTGTGTGCTCACTTGCAAAGTGATTGGATATAATTCATTCATTTCACTCATGAATAAGATAATGTGGTACTTTGGTTTTTACAGTACAGGAGATAATACAAGTCTGGGAAACCAATTTAGGCAGATCAGACAGATATGAGATCTGTAAATAGGCAAATTGGCCATTGAAAAGGGAGTACAGATGCTATCATCCTTTTGTGGTACAAATAATCTGTCTGGGAGTAGCACAGGTTTTCCTCCTTTTCCTTGGAATCGGTTAATATCAAAACAGAGTGATCAAAGAAAATGATGAGCATGCACACAACTGCTGGAAAAACAAATAGTCCCTTTGCCTCACTGGACTCACAAATCCCCAAAGAAGTATTCCGAGGTAGGTTGATACTGATAGATTTGGAAGAGTGAGTTCTCCAGCCCATTGGAAAGATTTTTTGGGAGTTTTAGCCAAGTTTCAGGCCATTTACTTTAAGAAATTCAGGTATGAAATTGTTGTTTAGTCATGCAGGTTAGTTTTTGTTTTGATAACCTCATTTTGTTAAACGATTTGAAGCTTATTGATAAAGTTTACAGATTCATAATACTGATGTGTTTTCCTTATGAATATCATGTAGTGTCTGATAAAGACTTCTGTTGAATTTAACTGTAAACAGGGCCTTAGGTGGATGTTATACATAATTATAGGCCTGTTTTTTGACTAATTTAAAAAAAACAACACAATTTTTGTCCGTTGATCGAAGGAAGGAGAAGGTAAACAATGAATTGTGAACATTGTAATCTATAAAAAGGTTTGAGTTCTGTGGGTTAAGCTATCAATACAAGGTCAGAATAAGCTCAGATAGTGTTGTGTAAGTAAAGTTGATCATTTTGATCAATCTAGTAGAAGATATTGTAAATTCTCATTGTAATGAGACGGCACGGTATTTGATATAAGATTAGATTTCATTTTCACCTATCTAAGTTGAAATGAGCAAATGCTTCTCTTCATGCATTAGAAAGTTAAAAATGTATTTGTGTCAGTATGGGTCAAAAAGTTGCGTTTTTCTAATTCACAGCTACACCTATGAGGACATCCATGCTATGGCAGAGACGGTTTTGAAGCACACCTCTCTGCGACCCACGGTGGGGATCATCTGTGGCACAGGGCTTGGAGGAATAGCAGATTTGGTGGAAAACCCAGTCACAGTTCCATATAATACAATACCAGGATTTCCTGTCAGCACAGGTAAGATATCATCATTAGCTGACATTTATTGTAGTTTTTTTTTTTAGGATGTAGGATGCCAGTGCCCATCCACCAAAACATCCAAAATATATAAATCGGAAGAAATCTATCGGCACAGTTAAAGCATATCTTAACTCTTGTGATACAAGAGCTGGATTTAGTTTGTCTAACCATTGTCTGTAGGTGATGCTGAGAAGTGTAGGCCAGTCTAGCTTGGCAGGTGTCAAACCAGTGTGCTGGTAACTTATCACAGCAGTGCAGTAATATGGCATAATCAGCTAGGCACTCTCAATGTGCTGGAGGGATAGCATTCCAAAATTTAATTTCTAACAAATGAATCAAGACTACCATATTATATTTGTGAAGTTCTAAATTCTAACAATGATTTGTTTCTCCTACAGTCAAAGGACACTCAGGAAAATTTGTGTTTGGAACAGTTGAAGGTCGACCAGTATTACTGATGCAGGGACGTTTCCACTACTATGAAGGATATCCCATGTGGAAGGTAATTTACAATTCTTTCTGAGTCACAGATACCATGTACAATTATTTAACGTCTCTCTGTTCCTTACATCTAATAATTTATTGGTGATGCATCAAAACACTTGACACAATGAAATTCTCTTCATAGTTATAAGAATAATGGGAAAAGTTGCTCTACATTCCCAACTTTATTAAAAAACTAAGTCAGCTCTCAATCTTGCATGCCTTGGAAGATTAATCCGTTTAGAAGTAACAAACATTATGTGGTCATGCACACCTGTCAAAACACTGACAAGAAAATGAGTTGAAATATCAAAAGCTCATTTGAAGATGTCTGTTTTAAGCAAATGAAGTTACTAAATCTAAAGAAATTGGAATTAAATGTGTAACATATGTTCAAGTTGAATCATAAAAATATGAACGGGACAGTGCTAGTTACCAAGATTCCTGTGAAATGTTTTCATAACAAAGAGCAAATTATCAGTTTGTTTTATAGTAATTATTAGTTTGTTGAACTGAAATGAGTGCCTGCACTGTGAAAGCCAGAAACAAATCACAATATATTATGACAGATTGATGTGAGTGACAATAACAGACATTGCCAACTTAAGAGGGACTATGTAATTTTTGTAATCTTTGTCATATTTATAACAGAAGAGAAGGAAAAGAGCAATGATGGGAGCTACATTGAAAATAATATAAATGACTGGAAATGAATGCTTAAGTCACTGATGTTGAAGAAATGAGTGAAAAAAATAGCAAAAGGTAACCAGTACTGTGAAGATGCTTTTAACATCACTTACGCCATTCTCCATAATCCCCCTGAACACCTTCAAGTTTCATCTCCTTCCATGCATACAGTTCACCATAGTAACAGTAACAGTAACAGTGGTCTCTTAGAAGCTGAGAATGTTTATTTTTGAAAACGTTTAGCTTCATGTGCATAAAAACAGTAGCAAAAACACTTCTCACTGTGAAATGAACAGTTTCCCTTCCTCTTCTTAGTGCATTACTAAGGCAAAGCCTCTGGGTCCTAGACTCCAAAACCAGACAGAATTGAGAATTCAATTTCCAACATCTGATTTGTAATTGACCCTTGTTACAAATTGTTAAAATAGGATGACGAAGCTAAACCAGTGTTACATAATGATTTCTTGCCCACAGGGCTGGAAAACAGTGATGAAGTTTAGTGCCAAGTGCAGGGTTTTTAGTAAAATCGTTCACAAACAGGCATCCCTTTTCCTTCCAATGAATAAACATTCTGAATCAGAATCATCATATTGTGATTATGAAAGATGTCAGCCTTGCCGCCGATCAAATTGTGTAGTGAATGGTGTAGTGAAGTGGCTGATCAGATAGGTGTTGTGCTGTCTTTTGATTAGAAGAAGTTCAATTTTACAAAAAGATTACAAGGTTTAATGTTGTGTTATAGAAGACGAATAATCTGAATGGCTGTAATATTGTTTGTGGGCAAAAGTAAGGCATCCATTGCTGTGCACAGCAGACAACATCACATGTTTGCATATGTGGGCATGGCTATATTCTTTGATCTACTGGAAGCACATGACATCTAGGAAAATATGATGGTTAATACTTGGTGCATTTTCCTGAATCATGAATAAATATGTCTCTCTTTACTGACTTTCTCTGTTACCAAAAACGCTGGGTTTTTTTGTGTTGAAGCACCCAGTGTGGGGAAACCAGAGGAGCTGTATAACTTTCATGCTTCTTCAGTCTGTCCACTTTAGTTTGCATTAAAGAAAAACAATTATTTAGCATTTTATTTGATTGGAATAGAAATATATTTTGGTCATTTCAAAGCATCAAGATTTTTCATGCAGTGACCAATACTTATTATACGATTTACCTCCTCCCCATGTTCGCGTTCCTGACAGGCCTTTGTTTTAAGCAAATTTGCACCCAAATGGCACTAAAATTCAATAGGATTTAATAGAATTCACTATTTCATGCAAAGCCATTGTGTCACATCTCTTAAAACATAGAATAATATTATATCAGTTATCTTTCCAGCTGAATTGAAGTTTTGTTTTTGTCATGCATTTTCAAGTTGTTTTTTTTTGTTTGTGATTTCAGGTTGCCATGCCTGTGCGTGTAATGAAAGCAATGGGAATTGAAACTCTCTTGGTGACAAATGCTGCTGGAGGCCTCAACCCTAACTACAAAACTGGAGATCTCATGGTCATCAAAGACCACATTGACTTGCCTGGCCTCACAGGAGAATGTGTCCTTATTGGAACCAATGATGAAAGGTACATTTGAACCATTCCGTTATAGCGATGATTACAGTCACAGTCAATTGAAACTGTTTACTTATATTAGTGAAAATGTCAAAGGAATGTAGCAATAAACAGAGCTTAAGATTTTTTTAAAAATGAATTATATGCACAATGTTCACTTAAAGACACAGCAGGGATTACACAGAAATTTGGACTTTTAGAAATACAGTCGACTCCGCTTAATCGCCCATCCTCGGGATCACGGAAAAAGTGGTCGATTAAGCGGAGCAGCGATTAAGTGGAGGAAGTAATTTCGGCCATATTTTTGGTAAGAAGATTAAATTTCTTTGATGTCGTGGTTTGATATCATGCATTGACACCTTCTTGTCGCCAGACTCAGGACAAACTCGAGTTTGACGGTGTTGTAGCGCACAAAATGTTTGATCTCCGCGGTCTCTCTCATGGGCCACCTCGCAGTAACTAGCAGACAATAAGGAGTGGGATGGCACAGTCGGGATAGACCGTTCATCCACATGACACGTTCTCTGATCTAACCGAAATCCACCAGACAGGCGCAATCAAGGCGTGGGGGGAGGAGACTATACCACGGCTTTCGGCGCAGTAGCATAATTATCGGACGGGTGAAGGCGGTGATGCGTAGCGTGGGACGAAGGGGGACAAGGGGAGGGGGAGGTGGAGAGGAAAGGCTTATCACACCTATTTCGGGGTGGCAGCTGTCACTCAGTCAACCGGTCTGCCATCCGTCGCGCAAGTTAAACCGTCTGTGTACATTGTTTGTCAACTGTAACCCTTCAACCGCTGATCTTTGAAATCATGGGCGCTGAAGATTGGTCGATTATCCAGAGTGAGAGGCGATTATCCAGTGACTTTTATACAGAAAAAATTCGGTTCCCTAGGAAACGAGGCGATTAAGCGGAAAAGGCGATTAAGCGGAGTCGACTGTATCATCCAAATAATGACTAGTTTCCCGAAGTGTTCCTCTTGAATAAGTCACTGAATCAGTCTGATTGTTTTTTCTTTAAGTATACAATGCTAATCCAAATTCTGTGTCAAGGATTCCGAGAGAACCATGCAATGCAGAAACACATAGTTTTCCTGAAAAGTTATGCAAATACATGTTTTTGTCACTATGCAATTCAGTCTTAGTTGATTTCAGCAATGTATATTTAAAGAGCTAATTTTGTCAGTAAGTTCACATACATTCCTGTCCAATGTTACATTCCATCATATTCTGAATAGTTTATAGGTTTAACAAAACAAAACAATAAAACCTCAGATTATACATTTGAACTCCATAGTTATGATCGAGCAAACACAAGCATTCTAGTTGTAATTAAAGCAACCGCTAAACTTTTATTAAATTCCTTACACATTTTAATTTTTTCATGGACAATATAGTGACAAGAGGGCAATAAAAACATCCATTTTCTGACATTGCATGCGGTTGACCTGGATTTGCTGCAGGACAATAATGCAACACATTCTGCTTGCTTGTGGGCCCAGGATGTGGCCAGGTCTAAATGTGCGAATGCTGCAGACTGATTTTTGTTAGCATCTCTACTGATTTAGTTCAATACTCCAAATTTATATATGCGACAACTGCTCTAAGGCATTAAATTTATACAACATTATGGCAATATTTGCACCCTTCCATTTGTAAAGTTTTGGAAAGAGGGTTAGGTTATAATTTTATTCCTCTTTTGTTACAACCTGAACACACAGCCACGCAGCTCAACTAATCAAACAATTTTGCTTTTTGTTTTTTCTTTTTAAGATTTGGTCCACGATTTGTGGCCACCAATGCAACTTATGATGCAGAAATGAGACGGAAGTTTCTGGAAATTGCAGCTGAGCTTGGATATGCAAACATTATGCAGGAAGGCATATACATCATGATTGGTGGACCAACATTTTCCTCAGCAGCTGAGGCACGTGTCCTTAGAATGTTTGGAGCAGATGCAGTCGGTAATATTGAGTTTATCTAAATTACATGTACACGTTGTCCAGTTTCATACATAATATCAGAATAAATATGAATTAAAATCCCACTCTTCAGAGTCTGGCTTAGTCTTGGGCTAACACAGAGAAACTTACTCAGAAAGAAATATGCGAAAACACAAATAAAAGAGTAAGAGGAGGAATTCATTACAAAGGAACAAGAAATGGACAGGCTTTGTCTGAAGCAATCAAGAACTGAGAGAGTAGATTACTTGTTACTAAATTCTTCTCATAAAACAATACTAAATAATGCTGTTTCTAAGTCTCATATCCAGGCTAATGCCAGCTCACGCAACTTTTAGCTTATTACCCCAGCAGGGCCGATTATAGTGGGACTTCTCAATTCCTTGGGAAGCATGTAGTCCTGGTGCCATTTACAGATCCTCCAGTATTTTGACAGCTGCTGGACTTAATTAAGTGTTAATATTGTTATTAGTAGGAATTGTAGTAGTATCTGCAATGAGCTTCTCCATGGTAAGTGACAGTCTGTAATTTTTCAGTATTTTTTATTACAGGTCATTTACAACTCTGATATAACAGTTTGGTAATGTGCCTTACTCTGAATTAAATCTTGCAGGCATGAGCACAGTCCCAGAGAGTGTTGTTGGCAGGCACAGTGGCATGAAAGTGTTTGGAGTCTCACTAATCACAGACATGGCAGAGATGGAGGATGGTTCCCACTTCCAGGTCACCCATGAAGACGTGCTCAAGACAGCCTATGAGAGGTCCCTCATCATGCAGAAGATGTTCATTAAGTTTTTACAGCTTATTGATTAGGTGTTTTCAGTTTTGTTTGCATGTTAGCAAACATACATATCAGAATATTAAAATGGCGAATGGGCGACTCTCGTGGGAAGTCTGATATTATCAGGAATGACATTCTTCATAGAATTCTCTGAAATCGAAGTGGGTAGGTGTCTTTTATAGATTATTGTTTGACATCAATCTTAGAAACAGCTTGTATAGAGAAATAAGAAAATCAAAATCCAAATAAGACAGTTATTGATGTTTTGCCCCCTGTTTTCTGTTTGTCTTGAAAATTTTCTTACTGGCTTTTAGAGACCAATTAGATGTATTTGAATAATGTATTTAAGCACATATAGGTTCATTTCTTAAGAACTATCCTTCAGTATGTAAATCATGGCTAACATTTCTAGGCACCCTAAACTGCAGAAAGATCAGAGAATTTCATGGAAAATGATTAGCATCCCTGTATTATGTGAACATCTATTGTTACCTAAATCAAAATTGCTCACAAGGTATTGTGTAAAAAACATCTCTCACAGCACTCAGCATTGCTGGTAATTGTCCCACAAATAGTTATTGTCTATGTACTGTTGTTTTTTTATGTTGGTCAGTATTTTGTTAGCAGTGAAATTCTTACAATGTGATAGTAAGTATTTTTTTGTATATTTAGTATCATACGTGTTTAAATATCACAGTAAATGTGCAAACATGATTTGAATGCCTTTAATTCTGTTTGTTAACGATCATTTTGGTACAACAGAATATCACTTACTCAAAGCATCAGACTTTGGTGGAGCAGTAACATCAGTATCCCAGTATTTTGGATGCCTTGGGGTTTCTTCAATGAAAAATATTCATGAATGTTTTATGTTTTCTTAAGGCCGTTCCCATATATAAAATGTTAGATTCAAGTTCAAAACTAATCAGTTTAAAGAGCAAGGAAGAAAGATGTTTATGCAGTGTTCAAAAAGTGATCAGGCCGCCTCACATATGAATGAGGCATTGTTTGTAATAACAGTCATATTTTCTTCACTTTTTCATGTGGTTTATTAAGTTTATTTGTCTGTAAAATTTTGACGCAAGCTTTTCAATTTCTTAATTGCACCTACCGACTCAGGGCATGTTTGTGGCCTTTCAGATAGAATGACAGAGTGCTGAAAATATACCGAAAACCAAAAATTTAATTCTTGAAAACAGCACATTTTGATTAAGGAGTAAATAAATAAATAAATAACAAAACAACTTCAGTTATATACGCAGACCAGTGTGTTAATTGTAGTATGAAAAAAACACATGCTGTCAACCCCTGTCATTCCTGCTTGTAATTTAGGTACAGGCCTTCCACATCAACTTACTACTGGGGAAAGTGATACATGCATCATTATCTTTTGTCATTAAAGGGATGCAGATCTGTGCGTAAGTTATGCCATTACAGTTCTTTCCAGTTAGTTATGTTTTTCCATTGTTCACATTGTTTCTTATCTTATTCTTCTAGGCAGCTCAGTTTCAAAGCCTGCAGATGTTTCATAAATTTTGGTTTATGATTGCACAAGAGGAGTTTACAGTTAGTATGGTTATAATAAGGGTAGGCTCAGAGACAGCTGCCCGAGCAAAATTCAATAGAAAAATTTTACCCAGGAATTTAGTCTAATGACCAGTAACTCACAATATTGCCGTGATCGTGCTGACCTTTCATAAAACCTTAAACAAAACAAACATATAAGGGTGAATCAGGAGCATTAGTATAGGGTTTTTCTATCCAACACCGTTGAAAGAGAGCTGAGCTGAACTAAAGAGAGCTCTTGGGTATTTTTTTCTGAAAGGAGTGCTATTTTGTTTTGATATGAGCCCAGCATATCATTTTCAGAATTATAATTCACAGTTTTGCAAATGCACAATCTTTATTTATTTTACTGACATAACAAAGTGGAGCCTGTACATTTTTTCTTCTCATTATCAAAACAAAAAAAAATCTTATAGCACTACATAATGAATGAGATCACTACATAATGAATGAGATCGCTCAGTATCACAAAAATGTCCAACTGTGAAAATAAGGACGACCACGTATTTCATTTGTGTAAACATTGGAGACTTGGCCTTTTAAGCCCAGCCTTTTTTATTAACGAAAGCATATATTAAAGCAGAGATACAAGTTAACAATTATTGTGCCTTAAGTTTGAGCCTAATGATTGCATTCCTTGTTACATTAATGATGTGAGCTTGCAGGGTTGTTATTTGTTAAGTGTGTCTTTTGTTTTCTGTCACTTCGATATAGGTATTTCTATACTGTTATTAGAGTCTTAGATTAATATTGTTGCAAATATCTTTTAATAGTGGTGACTGCTCTTTGCGTAGCTGTGTACACAGCATTTTTTTTTTCAGTGAACATTCAACCATTTGATTGTTTCTATACAGCTTTTAGTACCTACCATCAAAAGTCAACTTAAGTATACCACAGTTGATTTGAGCTTTAGCAAGGTCTTCCAGTCTAAAATTAAAAGAAATGTGTAAGAGCCACATGGACAAGCCAGTGGGGTTTTTTTTTTGGTATAAAGAAAAGAAATTTAAAATACCAGGTGTGGGCTATTAGGTGTGATCCAGGATGATGTCATATAAAATAATTAGTCATGTATGAACCTGTTGTGCTGTATTTAGTAATTTTTAATTTTTTTTTTTTGTTGTTTGTTTGTTTGTTTGTTTATCCTGTCAAAGTTGTTACATACAAGGTAATTGTTGAATGTATCTTGTTTACAATATACATTCAAGACAAGTGCATTTCAGAACCTCGCCTAAATCTGTGAATAGCAGTGGATAATTTTAAACCTTATATGGTATACTCTTCTCTGTCTGCTTATTACATGAGCCAAAATAATTTTTATATCACCGCTCAACACATGGTTTATATCAGCATGATGAAAGGCATTTTTTTTCCTTTGTATTCTTTTGCCATTGTGACCTACCTCAAAAGCTATGCCGTTTGCACAATACAATGCTATGGTAGTCACCATATTTGGTGTGGATATTTTGAAACTGACATCCAAGCAAAATTAATTCAGACTCAAAAGCACCATCTTTTGTTGATTTTCAGTCAAGCTGTCATCATGTGACCTGCTTTTTTCCATGACCAGCTCTTAAGCTTGCAACAGATTTTGAAACTCAAACTGTTCTCAGCTGATCAGAGAAGTTCCTGAGAGTCTACATTTGTTCAGACTTAAGGATTAGTGTCTCATTTTGTTCCCATTTGTTGCCAAGTTTTCAGATCAGCATTTAGTTTTCCAGCTTTTGTTTTGTTTTCAATCTCACTTGCATTCAGAAGTTGATACCAGTGAACACAAGGCCCGATCTTATTCTAATAATGTGTAACATCTTGGACCTCCACATTTTTGTCATGTATACTTCTTATCCATAATATTAATGTAAGTTAGCCTTACAAGTAATGACAAAGCTTTTTCATTTGCAGTCATGTAATACTACAAGCTAATTAATTGTCACACTTTGCAAGCATTTTTGATTCAGCTGATTTTAGTTTTATTTCTCTGCATCTTGTTTGTTAATGGTTATTGTCTAAGTGTTGAATGAGCAATAAATTCGGAACTGTTTTGAGGCAGAGAACTCAAGCTGCCTAAACATCTCATTCAAAAGGAGAAAGGTAGACAGTTGCTTCACAGCCCCAAAAAATCTGTATTGTGTTTTTCTAGAACTTTCAACTGTATACATTTTCCTTCTGCCTGACCATTTCTGAGAGAACATCTCTCAAATGTCAGGATTTTCACCCTGCATGTGACTCCATCACTTGTGCTGCATGATGTCTTAATGTGAGAAAAGCTAGCAGACGATTGGTGCAGCAGACATATGCTTAAATTGTCTGGACTAGTTGTCTGCTAGCCAATTTCACTTCTTGACATCACATAGCACAAGAAATGGCAGGGCACACAGGATGAAAATCCCAACGTTGTTGCAGTGTTTTTTCAGAAACTCAGGGGAAATGAAAAACACACATAATTTAATTTTGATTTATAAGCCTTCCGAGCAGATAACTACCTCTGCCCCTATTAATGTAACTTAACCGTACAAGGAAGGACATAGCTGCAGCTGTAACATTACAACATACTTAATTGTCACCTTGCACAAGCATTTTTGTTCAAACTGATCACAACTTGTATTTCTCTACATTTCTATTTGTTAATGGTTATCATCTAGCTGTTGAATGGTCTGCAAACACTAAGAGCAATAAATTCAGAACTTAACTGAGATAGGCAATTTAAACCGCTTAAACATCTCATTTAAACATCCTCATCTGTCATCTCATAAGCAGTAAGTTGCATAATTGCATGCATATTCATATAGCATTCCCTGTAGGGGTCCAAAGCGCAATAATTATTCCTCTTCAGCTTTGTAAATACAGTACAAGTGCATATGCATCACATGTCATTGCTGGTCAACTCAAAAGAGTTTTAAGTAATTTTAGTATGATGTAGCATTATATCAAAAATGTAACAGAACATACAGTAATATGGGTTTCAGAATGTGCCTTTCTATTTTTGAATGGCATCTCTTTGTGAGTAAGACATTAAATTGTGGTGTCTTGGTATTAAAAGAAAAGAATTCCCAGAGACTTTGTGTTAGGTGTCAATGAAACGCTGTAATTGAGAAGATAGATCCTTTTCTTTTGATGTTTTTTGGATAAATTGAAACTTTTAAATTGGTTATACCATCACTCTTCGCATGTATTGTTCACATCCGGTGTAAACTGAATTTTAATAACTTGTTTTATGGATGGTATATTCTAGCATACTATGTTTTGTAGGTTTGATGTTTAATCTTGCCATATAGCAGATTGAAGTCACATTTTTCATTTTTGCCATTAGAACTTTGTCTCCATTTCCATCACTAGTCAATCACATAATATACAGTTTTATCATATGTGTCACAGTGCCTCAGTTTGATTTTTTTAACCATCCTTAGCTGAAGCAAGACATCTCAACATCAATAACATTCACTTTGATTCACAAATGATTGTTTGCTATGGTAAGAGTTCAACAGTATGTTTAAACAGTTACACTAACAAAAGTCCAGAAATTGCATCAGATGTCTTGGAAAAATAGCTGTTTAAAGTTCAGTCTTGAATGTACCATCTGTGTTGATGTTTATGATTATATAATATATCACCGCCCGCCCGAATTTCAAATATCTGAATGTTATGGTTAAGTCACAGCCAAATAATGATAATTATATGACACTGGTGATATACATATATTATTATATAGGAATAAAAATGACACAGAAATACAATTTTAGGAATACAGTACATCAGGCTGATATAATCTATAATTTTTGCAAATTTCATTAACCTGAATGCTATATTCTTGTTACAGCAAAGAAATAATACATGTCAAAAACTGCTGTGCTAGGACTAGTGGGTTAGCACAACCAGGCAGCTATCATTAGACATGTGTTTTTCATGTTTTTGGCTGTGGCTTAACCTAACTTGGCTTGTTTTCTGTATGTCTTGGACATTCTTTTCCTGTGTTGTAGAGACTTACTAGATCTAGCTATTTGGATTTATGCACATTTATGCAAATATATTTCTTAACACTCGTAGCACAAAATGTGTTGGGTCCAGTCTTCTGCTGGCTGCGTCATCATTGTTATAGATAATGACCATCGCACATGTTGTCTGCCGGCTGGCCAACCAGCTGCCACTGGAGTTCAAAATTCTACTGCTGTGCCCAGCATTTTGCAAGAAGATGCATATAGATTCTACTGCTGCATTCAAACGTAGCCAGCGGATGGTAAAATATATTCTCTCACAGCACCACAGGGGTTAAGAACTGTCTTTTTGTCATGTGTGTAGCAGGTAATAATGACGTATTGTAGACAGCAGTGTTGTGAACTGTCCCCATATTTATTGATCTCATTGCTCAATTTGAAATGGCAGTACATGTGTAGTTCAGTAGAAACTTAACAATAGATTAAGGATTAAAATAGTTTTCTTAATGTTCACTTGGACATCCAAAGTTTTGTTAATGTTCATAGACTGAGACTTGAACATCCAAGTAATCAGGTAGGTTGTATGGCTACAGTATTTGAAGTGATGGTGATGCTTTTCAAGAATGTTGAATTTACTGTCAAGAGGTGTTCGAGCAAGCTTGTCTCAATTCTCTTTCAGAATGTTTTCTAGTCATAGTGCTACACAAGTGGTAGCCTTTTGATCTGTTGATTCAGGCCACCATTTACAAGCCATTATGTTGATTTTTTGCAGGAAAGTGCTCTCAGTCTTACATATACTGTAGCTCGGTGAATATGACACTGTTCAATAGTTTGGGCATTTAAAAGGAGTTACAAGCTGCCATTTATTAGAACTGCCAACTGCTGTAATTTTTTTGAAATATACCGTATAATGAGGTTTTTTTCTATATACTGCTGTTAAACATAATTATGCATGGTAGAACATGGGTGAAAGATATCTTGATTGCTTGCTATTATATATGTAGTTCATATCTAAATTATTTTGTTCATGGTGGTCAGTTATCTATATAATTTACTTGTGGTCTCATTCTTACAATTGTTTGTGTTTATTGATATCATATATAAATTTTAATATTATATGATGTTCATATTTAATCACTGTTGTGAATTTAGTGTTAGCTCCTAGGAATAATATAGTTTCATATTTATTGGTACATGTGGAACACAGATTTTTTTTTTTAAACAGAACACTTGATATTATTGTTCAAGAGATTAACCTCCATAAGAGCAGGGGAAAATCAGAATTGTTGTTTTGTGATTAGATTGGATTTTGTGATTTTTTATATTCAGATGACTCAGTTAGAAGGCATCCCTTCAATATGTATTGGAACTGGAGTTCTCAGAAATGAAGCACATTTTTGTTAATGGTTAAATCATTTTGTTTAACTAGTGATTTGACAAAGCATACCATTTCCTGTCTAATAATAACATATTTCTTAATTTATATATAAATCTTAATAAGAGGAATACATGTAAATCCAGACCTATTAGCCCACCTATTTTCCAAAGAGAATTTGAAGTGGTAATACTTCTAAATTTTTTCTGATGATTTAGTTGTGTTTCATGTTTGTTGTTTCCACCTCTAGTGCAGGTCAAAAATCAGATAAAGAAACATGCCTCTGTGACCATGCAACAGAATTGTTCTATACTCCATAGCCAGCCTGGAGTAGTTATACAAAAGAACTGAAAGCAGCTAGAATGGGTTTTTTTTAACCTGGAAATACAGTTTAGTATGGTTTTACGTAAAATGCGGTTCATTGCTGGGAGCTGTCGATGAATCTGTGAATCTCTAAAATTGCCACAATTCCAGCATCGTAATTTGTTAGGTGAAATTAAACTTACCGTTCTGAAATATTTGGCAGCCGTTTGCCCAAAAAAACAACAAAAAAAGTGAAACTTTGATGGAACACCAGAAAATAAGATCTCCAGTTCCCAAAAATCAAGCTGTCATTTAAACTTTCCCAGCCTTCTCTTGTCTGATTCATCTGGATTATTTGGAAGTATTCTGGGGAATCTGTGATAGCTATGTGTTTTTCTTTAATTACAAGTTTTAATCAAAAGTGTATTGGTCGTTGAAGACTCGGGAAATCATGTGCATCACAGCAAGTGAATGGTCTTGATTACAAGACCAAGACCAGTTCATTCATTTTTCACAGGGAGATGCCTGGTTCTGGTAATCTATCACTTCAAAACAAAGTCAGATGGGAATGGCTTGTTCAGAAAGACAAATTTGGTGACTTCGTCTTTAACTATGTCAGAAAATGCCAACTGAATGGTGAAGAGTTTTGCACAATTTGTAAATGTAGCCTCATTTACACTACAGTTCACCCCCGCAAAAAAGTGTATGAAACTGATGATGACATTAAAAATGCATCCTGATAGATGAGCTGGCCTTCAGAATTCACTGCAATTTTTTTAACATTATAGAGCAACTTAAGCCGAAACTCAAAAAGAAGATGCCTACACCCACATAAAATATTTGGGTTGCAAAGTTTCAGGCATTTAATTGATGACCTGGTTCTGTCTATGATTGTATCATAAAAGATAGCTTATTTTGATATGAATTAGTCAAAAGGCATAACTGCATAGCAAGGCTTCCAATTTTTTTCTTTCATGCACCGTGCACATTCTTTTTGGCCGATGATGAAAATGTGCAAGAAACAAGCCCTTATGGTTTCACATATTTGTTACCGAAAGTGTTCATCATGAATATGTTCTGTAGTGTTTAGAGAACAATCCTGCCGCTATGTAAATATCACCTGCTTTTGTTATATTACAGTCGTGTGATCTCTTGTTAAGTTTGATCTCCCCTCAAAAATTTCACTGCTGGTAAAGGACTTTTCAGGCAAACATGTTATCTCTATCTACTGCATTCTTTCCAAAGGAGATGTTCACAATTCCAGATGTTCTGGCATTTTCAGGGGTTAATTGCTGTATTTACTCATTCCCATAAAATGGTCTGTTAAGCTTGTATTTCATCATGCAGCCTTGAACTGGAGGCATATGCTGTAGTTTATCATTTTTACTCTATCTGGCTTATACAGAAAAATCCATGTTCTTTAGATACAATGTAGAGAATATCACGGTATTGTTATGTGATGTCAATGCCCTTTGGCGATATGTGGAGGAAAAGGATGGGAAACATGGTAACATGTGAAAGAAAAATATAAAAAAATGTAATATTGTGGGCACCAGGCAATCTGTCACAATCAGTTGGCTGCGTCTGCCTCATATTTTGACTAAGTACTAAGAGTCATGCTTAAGTCACATCTTGAACAAAACAGCATAACCTCTGACATTTTCCTACATACACACTGTGGCAGATAGGGACAAGGCTTGACATGTGGCCTTCATTTGACTTTAATTAGTCATCTCCTTACATTATTTTCCTGACATTTAGAATCACCGAGAAATCATATTTCTGGAGTCCTGTGTTGATCTTAGTATGCTTAAGTTTATCTTAATATTCAGAAGCTACCTTAGAGCTTGCAAAAGTGCTATATGGTCATAAGTTAGGCCGTTTTATTGTCTCCATTTTTCTCTTTATCTATGAAGTTTTTGATTGTTTGATACATTATCTGATCCGATCATTTCAAATTTACCCAAACTTCAGCATTTCCAGAGCTTTGTAACAGCAAATGTGTTCAGTAGTATGCCTTAGACTGTTGTTTTGCCTTTGTTTTGAGTCGGTTATTAAATGCTTTTGCTGTGATAGTACTCAGTGCGCTTCATTATACCAGTTGGAATCAAATTTTATATTCATTTTTTACCGATTTAATCCCTCCACCGTAGAGTGGGTTTTTTCTTGCTTTTCTCTTTTTTCATTTTATACATCTTAACCATTTTGAACCAGTGCCCTTACAGTTTCTTTACATAATTGTCTTTTATTCAGCATGCATAGCCTTATGCACTGCCAAACCACATTTGCTCAGCCACAGGACCATTCTCATGAGATTAACTTAAAAGGACACTATGTATTCCTCACCATGATTCTGCCCAGTGGAGCAGATATGAAGTAAAGACATTAAATCATGACAAGCATGGTATCCGCCAAAAGCTAGCCTGTGATTCTCAGCTTAAGTACCAGAGTTCCTGGACAAGACATACTGGGCTCTGTATTTGTGTAATAATGTCATGATTTGTGCAGTTTGCCCTACTGAAGGCTTTAGTCACAGAATCACCTTTAAAGAAGGTCACACTTCTGTGCCGAAAGAAATATTTTTACTGAAATTTTCTTATCTGAAAATTAAGTAGAGACAAGGTAATTTCAGTTATTATTGCTTTTCAGAAAAATTGTTTCAAACTTGTGAAACATTTCGTCGCCTTCCACACAAAAGGACGTATCCCGATTTTTGACGGTTTTGAGTTTTCACCACCAGCACATAGTGCTATCTCAGAACTATGTTCACACGAAACGGCGTATCCCTAGCTCAATAGTAACGAAGATAAAGCATAAAATTTCTAGGGGCTTAAGCTAACTATCAATATGATCGAATCAGACGTAAATTGCTCTCCTTCAAAAGTGAAAAACAGGGATACACCCTTTCGTGTGGAAGGTGACGATTTATTTTAAACCACAAGACAAACTGAATGCATCATGCATGTGATCTATCACGTATGTTGGTTTAAATGCTGATGTGCAAATTTCTCGTACTTGAAAATGTTACCAGTGTACACAGTTTGTTTTTCTTTGTTATTCCTCTTGAATAATTCTGTGTAAATGTTGTCATGAACTTCATCATTATTAAAAATCATTATCAGAGCAAACCAATAATTGAGCAGTTTTTCAGTGTCTGATAACCTCCGTGTTAAGGGGGGGGTGCGCCTCCTGGGAGTGAAATCGTGAATGCTTGAACTGGGGATTTTTTAAGCTTTAAATTCAGATTCAGCATGGTCAAATTAGAGGAAAAATGTGGATTTTTTTTTTTGTTTTGTGTACGGTTGCCATGGCAACGCCGCCATATTGGATTTCGTGTGTTGAAAATGAGCTATTTTCAAAAGCCTAAGGCTCCTAGAGTTTTGAATGCGATCATTTCAAATTTTGTACACTTATAAAATAGCTCTATAAAAATAATAAAATGCATTTGTTTTTTGTTTATTTATCATACAATGTCAGTAAAAATTTTTTGAAATATGTGTGTTGACTGGTGTGTATTTTTCTCAATTTTCCACCAGATAATCGACTTTTTTTCAAAAACGTGAATTAAATCTAGAAAAAAAAGGATGCATTTTATTGAAACACATTCTATGGGATAGACATATTCCAAATTTGAAGTCAGTCGGTTCAGAAATAAAAAAGCCTTAGGGAAAAAAGTGGAGAAAAACAACATTTTGAGAAAAACGCATTTGAAGTTTTGATAGCGCGTTTATACAAGGCTAAGATGACCATCTAGAGGTGCCCTTTCAGGGCATAAAACGGATGTTTCTGGCCTCAAAGGTTATTTTTCTCATAGCAGAAGAGGTCAAAGTGTCTAAAAATACCAAAAGCCCAATTTCGATATTTTAACCCCTAGACCCCCTTTTCAGAAGGCGCACCCCCCCTTAAGCACTCATTTATTATGTATACCTTGCTATTGAGTATGAATGTCACATGCAGTGATTCATTATTATTCTATAATTCATTATTCAGGTGGACCTTGATAATAGGTATACCTCGATATTAGGTATACCTCAATATTAAGTATAGTTTTTCCATGCAAAACATACCTTATATCAAGGTTCAACTATATAACCTATCTTAAACAATTGACAAACAAGTATGCTTGAACAGAGTTATTATGAAATGGAACTAAACTGTTTCACATTACTATAGGACTGGTCTGTCCAAAATATCAAATTTAAAAAAACGTAGTGGTACCTTGATTTTAGGGATTTGGGAAATAAAGTGTCTGAGTGTACTTCAGCTCCTATAGATAATATTTCCCTTGATTAGAGCTAAACTATCAAAGCCAAACACAGTTCTTGTTTTCCTGTGCCCAAGGAGATATTTTTCTGGTTCAACACAACTCAAATTGGAAGTTTGTTTTCAGTAATAGAGGGTTGCATTAGCATATGGCACACTGTCCCGTCCACCAGTGTGTGTAAATTCAGGAATGAGTCAGCTTTTATTTACACAATTTGCCAGACTTTTGGGCTGGGCCTAAATAGACAGTCCCTAAACTGTCCTAAAGTTGCTTTTTCTTCCTTATAACTATCTTTATCCTGCCCCTAACCCCAAACTAAACACTAAAAGGGAAAATTTAAGCACTTTTCCAGACTTCTGGCTTGAACTCTAGTTTGGTGCAGTGCTATGTGCAAAAATGCAACCCTCTATTCTGCAAGTCCACCCTCAGGTTGTTGAAAGAAAAGGAAATTATGTGAAGGTAATTGAAGAGCATTTTTCCAAAACTCTGCATGTGGTCTTTGAATGTTTTTGAAAAAACAGGGAAATAACATGAAGGCAATTACTTTTCACACATAGATTTGTGTTTACTGTTAAGTGACATAAAACCTGAAGGAATGCAGACTTGAAGTTCAAATGTGTTTTGAATAAATGAACAGATATTCAACACTGAATAACCGAAGTCATTTTTCAAGGGAAGTGCAAGTTTTGGAAAAACACCTTTCAGCTGCTTCTTACAAATTTTTGACATTTAAATATCAGCTATTTTGTCAAACTGATATTGACAGGCCAATATTATCTGAATAATCCATATTTCAAGTTCACTATTTTTTTTCCATTGCTGAAATTGAATTACAGATAATCTGCTCTTTAATTATCATACAGGAATGAAAAACAGAACATGAATTTAACAAGGATGAATGTCATTTAATATAAATGTTACTGATGATCATATGAAGCTATTGGGAACATAATGAATGGAAGAAAAAATACTGCCACAGAAATGAATTTGATAATACACAGATAATACACAATGTCTCTGTGAAGACCTCAACAGTGAATCAGTACCACAGGCAGTGTGGACCATCAGGCATTATCATCCATCTTCTGAGATTCAGTCAAACTGATCCTTATTCTTCAGCAAATATGCAGCGAGGAACTCAATAGGGTTTGGCGGCCTATAAGTAAGAGCAAACAAGAAATGGTAAAATGTCTTTTCAGTTTCTTCACCTATAGTTATATACACAGGGTTTTATATACACAGAGTTCACACTTTGCAACTTGTGTTATTAATGCAAGTACAAATTAATTTGTCCATAACAATGTCAGGCTATACAACAGGTAAAGAGATTCAAAATGCACAAAATAATGTATCCAAAATAAGCTTGAATCAGCATTTAATACATCAGGAGTCAATAACAATACTGTTGAGCTAAATTTCTTGGTACTTATTTAATAGCCTAATAATGCACAGGGGCGTAGCACGGGGGTTAAAATCAGGTAGTCAAACTTGCACATTGATTAGGGTCACTCTACATTTACATTGGGGGGGGGAGGGGGTAGGGTAGCATGCTTGAAACAGAGAAACATAATATTATAGAGCAAGATTTGCTTTACTACCTAAAGCAGGACAACAACAACAATACCATCAACAACAACAACAANCAACAACAACAACAGCAAAATTCAGCGACTTTTTGTTTACTCTTGGTAGATAAGATTGGTGCCTTTTTCCTTCACGTGGTAAAATGATCAAGGATGGTGTCGGAAAAGAGAATTTTATTGACACTTTTTCGATCAACTTTGCTTGCATAAATAATAATACGTTTCTTGTTCGTGTTTGGCTCATAGTTGAACGTGTGGAGTCTTTTAATCGTTGTAAGATGTTAATCGAGCGCTCTACACTTGATCTAAATCACGATCTTGCCTCTGTTAAAAGCATCGAGACAATACTGAAGCCTTAGCTTACAATAACACGCCTGACCCCATTCGAAGTAGGCAAATGGATGAGGGGAAATCACTCATCTGACGTTTTTCATTTCCTTTTGTTGTGTTCCGTAGTCATTTCGATTTTTGCCTACAGGCATGAATATTTTAACATTGCTGGCGCGCACAACTGGGGCTCAGTCTGGGTGCAAATGCTGATTTTTGCGCCTAATGCAGTAGAAAAGGAACTGCATGCGAGTTCCCGTACGTAGTCAAAATCCAAAATGACTACTAGACTGGCTAAGCAGCTGAGTTGCGCCTGGGGCTCAATCAGGGTGCAAGTGTCATTCTTTTGACATAGTAGAGTACATGAAGCACGGCTCGAGGGGTTGACCTTTATAGTCAAACATTTCAAGTGGCTTGCGCGGGTCTTTTTTTCTCTTAGTCTACTATTAAACTGCTAATTCATAAAGGGCGATGAGAGCTGGCATTTCTTATTTCAGTACTACTGTGGTGGTCATCTGTTCTTTTTAAGAACTGTGTGAAGCATTCTATTTCCAAGCGGTAGTCAGTGACTATTTGACTACCATTACGCTACGCCCCTGCTATGCATGAACTATAAATGTACTCTTGGTATGTTTTACATACGTTTGTCTTCTACCCTATACATGTGCTAATCCAGGGTAACATGCTAATTCTTATCTTTGTTTTGTCTCATTTTTCTTTTGTTGTTAACTTGCAACCTCTAGAATAATTCTGAGAACTAACACCTGCTAATACACAATTATTTTATTATGATTCCAATACCATCAAATTATGAGGTGTTACATTAAGAGAAGTGGAAAAATTTGCTCTATTATATCATGAATAAAAACAAGAATATTTCTACCACAACACACACAACATAATACTGTTTCTGTAAACATTAGCCGTGCTAGATACCGGTATACTAAAATCACGGCACTCTAGGTCCAGCAGAAGCTCAGACTAAATACATATCAGACAGTAATAAGGAAACCAAATGACACATCAGACACAGTAAAACAAACCAAATGACACATCAGACACAGTAAAACAAATCTGTTACATCACAAAGGGTGTTAAGTGACACTTTTGGGTCTTCCATTTAGAGGCAAATGATTACATGTCAGCTAGCATTGTAACAATTATGTGAAGCCCCAGTCTAGAGCATAAAATTCAAGATTTTTGCTGGACCAATTGACAAAAAAGTAATTTTCAAGACTTGAGTCCCAAATTCCATTTTCAAGCCCATTCAATATTTCAAGTCTGCGCATGGAGCCTGAATATCCTTAGCACCAAGCATGTTGTCAGTGTGTCAGGGTAATTTATGCAATGTTTTGAAAACTACAAACCTCTCTCTTGCCAAAACCGACATGCCTGAGAGTAGAATGGGGACAACAGTTTGGTCTAGGTAAGCTCTTGTTGGCAATGACTGAAGATCTACTTTGGCCCGCTTACTTGGAACCTCAGCACTTTCCTTTTCACTAATGATGATTTTCTGAATGGACAAATATACACAGAAACCATGAGAGCTGATGGAATACTATACTAATGGAGAATTCAGAAAACGATGTCACACTGCCAAATGAATTGAAGAGCATTTTTTTTCAAACTATGGTATGTGGTCTCAGAATTTTTTTGAAACAAAATTAAATACATGAAGGTAGTTGCTCCTCATACATATATATGTATATTTTTTTTTTTTACTGTTAAATGATATAAGACTTGAAAAATATAGATTTCAACCATTTTCAAATGAATTAAAGGTCAACCCCGCTTAAGTGACCGGGCGAGTAGCGTCATCGAGCTCAGCCTCTGAGGTATGATAGTGCCCACCCTTAGGTGTGACGTCAGGGGATCACAGGCTAGTCACAGCCTTGCAAGCGCAAGGTGGC
>JAWQUT010000021.1:2236481-2257306 GCA_033807755.1 Ellobium chinense | reverse complement strand
CCCTTCTCTCTTTTGCTTTCCCTTAGTTTCCCCTCAGCATTTTCTGGTCATCCAGACGGGTCGCTTGGACCCGTGGTCTATTTACCTCAAGCTTAAATTTGCCACTATACTGGATTCGCCACTCTCGTAATATGTAGGACATGTTCACCGACTCGCATCTGAGTTCCATATGCAGAGCAGCATGATCGCGTGGTTGCGACATTGGACTCAAAATCAAAGGATCGTGGAATCGATTCCTGATCGCGGTCACGTTATAAATGCCTTGGAAAAACATTTCATTCACACCGTCCTCAATGCACACATTTATAAAATAGGTATCTGGCTAGTGGAAATTGTCAGAAAGCTAGTGATCAGCGCCTGTACATGGAAGCAGCATAGTATGCTTCCCAGAGAGATAAGAGAAGTCCTGGAATAGTCAGGTTTGCTAGGGTGTAATAGTAATGTGAAGTAGTTGCATGAGCAGGCATTAGTTTGGATACGAGACATCTAAATCGCATTATTATGTAGGGTGGACCCCAAAGGAAAAGTACAACACATAGTTACCAATTAATACGTGGTCCTCAAGTGGATAATTTTCAAAACAGGTGGGTAAACCCGGTGTGACGGTGGTTATGGTTGTCATCCGTTATGTTGGTAGCACCTATTCTCGGAAAATATATGAAACACCATATGGGTTCCAAACAGGTCTCAGATACTGGGTTTGCTATGGTATTGCTATTATCTTAATAAGAACGGTCAGGCATAGTTTGGTGTCATTATGTTACTTACTTGAATGGCTGAGGCAATTACAACAGATCGATAGACTTCGCTAAAATTGCCATTACCCAATCTACATGCATTAACAAGAGGTGCATATGGTCTGAATGCATGTCAGCGAATACATAACGTCAGCGAATAATAGTTGTAGTGGTTGTTGTGTTTTAGGTTGAACAGTTTTCTGTTTCCAGCGGATCCTTTGACCACAATATGATATATTCCTTTTACACCATCATTCCATAATCAGCCAGACACTTTTGGAAGAGAGGCCATTCAATCAAGTGGTCAGTCATTTGTTTGGTTATCAGATAGGTTTATTATGTGTGGGAATCCTTGTTATCGTCAGGCATATCAGTTGTGATAATATCCTACAGTCAGCTCTGTTTAATTGCAACCATAAAGAAAGACAAAATAAGTTGCGAATAAACAGCTCAATATGTTCTAGACTTTTTCATGTTTTCTAAAATTAAAAAAAATAAATAAATCACAAAGAAGCATCGCATCATTCTCATATTTCACTGCCTTTAGCCAGGTATCCATTTTACAGATGGTTGGACTGAGGAAACTGGGAATGACATTATATCTCGAGGCATTTGCAAAGTGGTCATGGCAGGAATCGAACCCACAACTTTCAGATCTTAATCTCAAAGCTGTTAATCATTCAGCCACAGCCTTCACAACATCAGCACAACATTATACAACCAACATTAATACTACATGATACACACTAACAAGAATAAAGAAATAGGCACAGGTAAAATATTAAATAAATAACTTTATTCTGAACAAATCTATTCATCTGTAAGTGGAAATGGGACAATAATATGGATTTTACAAAATACATGTTCAGAGGGACAGATACACGAACATAATAGCACTGTATGCAATAGAACATTTAAATAATAAAATACAACTTTATGACAAGATACAAATAAAGCATAAATGAGAAAAGAAAAATGCACAAAACCGAGGTATGAAAATATCTGAAAATATGCAGCGTAAGTAAAATACAAACTGTAGCTGTGGAGCCCATGGATATTTTCAGGTCATTGGTACACTAATAATCTTAATATTCATTTAAGCAAAACAACCAAACAACCATCACCAAACTTTAATATGGTCTCTGTGCTAATATAAAGGCCTATTTTCATTATTTTTGGTCTGTGAGATAACATTAAAACCAAATCACTGCATTTGAGAAGAAACCAAGACAGGTCACATGATTAAACTGTATTTACTATACATTCATATACCGGGTACACTCAAACTTATTTGTTATGTCCTTCACTATATATCAGTTCTTATGTGAGCACTACATCAAAAGTACTACAGAATTTCTCAAGATTACATATCCCCGCAGTTACAAAGCACGTAATAATACAAAATTTTGATATCATTTCTTAAAATAAGGCTTAAGTGTAAAATTCAGTTTGAGGACAGGAAAAATTCATAGTAAGGTGTTATCATAAAAGTAATTTTACTCTTAAACCTAATTTTGAAAAACAAGATGCTCATAAGGTAGGCATGCTTTGTAACTATTGTAGTTATAGATCTACTGAAGTATAAAATCTTGAGGAAATTTGATGTTTCTTTTCTTTCTTTCTGGCACTTTTGATGGAGTTTTTACTTTGGCACTTTTGATGAAGTTTTTACATAAAAAGTGATGCACAGTAAAGATCATGACACACACTTCATATGAAAATGCATGATATGAAACAAGCAATACTATGAAACATTCTGTAAGCCCTGATAATTTTTTTTAGTATGCTTACATTACAACCAAATGCAACGGTGTTAATCTGAATAACATGCCTTATAGTTTCTTATAATGGATAATCTGAAAAGTACTTAATACAAAAAGATTTAATAGGTCCTGCAGATTTCATATTAAGTATATGAGTGTACATTATACAGTAAAAGGTTCAACACATTTCGTGTTTCCTAAAACAACAGTCTAGAGCCTGACCACAGGAATGACAGGGTATTTCAGTTTTGGCTTAAGCCCAGTTTTGAAACCATCAGGGTTCATGCTTTAATTTGGAAATCATTTTCCAAGAGAATTTCTGGGATTTCATTTTTTTTTTCTTCCTGGAGTACAATCATACACATTTGGATCAATTCATGTAACAATGTTGGTCATCTCTCCTACAAAAACCTGCAAATTTTTTTTTTTTGGGAGCCACTAATTTTTCAGGAGATTCCAGGTGGACACTTCAAATTCCAGGCTTCATCTCCAAAACAAATCTAAAGGAATTTCAGAGGCTCCTGAAATTCCAGGAGGGCACATGAACCCTGGACCATGTTAGCACAATGATGATGTAATAACAAGAACTGCCACAACATTGACATCTGCAACACAAAATGGCAAAGGACACAGACACTTAAATACATGTATACTACATGTACACATGATGATGCTCAAATATTTTATAGCATGCTGCAGTGATGTAAAATCATCAGTAATTATTGTATGTAAATTGATCCTCTGTCTGCCGACAGATAAACAAAACATTCACATTCTGAAATGTTGTATTTTTTATAATATATATGGGTGCCACTTACACAGACATGTAAATCCTAAAATCTTAACTCAACAGTTTGCCAATATTAGAAAAACACATAATAAGTAGTAGATACGACTTATGATCTCTGGCTTTAAGAAGTGCTGGAAGGTGTCATACTTAATCTAACTCTTTGACTCTAGAAGTGTCATACATCTAAGAAAGATGTATCAGAATATCCAACACATCCTAGAAAAATGGCATCCATGCATATGTAAGAGAGAGACTGTAATAGTATTATGCCCATCCTTTTTACTCACAAAGCACTATGAGTAAAAATGCTATTATCCTAAATCTGTTTCACCTATAATAATACGTCACCTCATAGACAACCCAGCTAGATTTGAGTTGCAGCTGAAATGTAAAGATATTATGGATGGAATGGCCCCACAACAACAATGTGATGTGAAGAATATACATGAACTGCACTGGACGCATTATTCCCACAATCTGAGTTAAACATGCACATTTCATGACAGCTGATATAGTATAGCACAAATAATATGAAAAAAAAAAGAAAACAAAACAAAAATTCTACTCTGTGCAAAATGTGGCAATATCGGACATATTTTGCTGCGTTTTTCATCTAAAGTTTCAGATCTAATCATCAATATACAAGTGGCAATACAGCTTTGAGCTGCAGTTATAATTCGTCCTCAGGAACTGAGTTTTATGGATGTCTGCACTCAATTGTACAAACAGATGTGCAATAATAGTAAAGAATGATATTGCAAACAAAATTCTCTGGGCCTCAGCTACTGAGATTTCATTCAAAAATTCATCTCTTGAGGTAAGTAAACATGTTATGATAAAATTGTGATCTGAATTAAAATGCAATATTTCTCAAATGAGGTAATGTCTAATCAGCTTTCACACTGGAGATGTCTAACTTTTCTACCACGAGAGCTGGATTTAATCGCAATAACCACTGTCTACTCATGATGTGAAAGTCCACATCACTCAACACTCCCTGTCCAGCCCAGAGAGTCTGATAACTACACGGCTTGGTAACAAAGCGTGTAGTTGGTAAGGAACTAAGTGAAGCAGTAACATGATGAACCACACTAAAACCACTAGGTGCTCTTGTCTTGCTGGAAGCTTAGCATAATGCGAGTTAATACTCATTATTTCCATCTTGCTTATTATTTGATGCTGTATAATGCAACAAAATGTAAATTTAATACAGCCGACAACACTGCTAAATCTTCTTTAATGTACACAACAAATCTACACAACAATGAGATTGTTTTTCCTACCATTAAATCCAGCAAAACTGCCGAGTACAATATTATGATATAAGCAGCATTCTGTCTTAGGCTGATGAAGTCTGTTGCTTATGTCTGGGGAAATCCCCCAAATTTTTGTTAGCAATATATTCTGTGTAGTAGTTGTGATCTCCAGGTTATTAACAACCGAGAGAACCAGGAATCAGTAGAGCAATGAGAATTTATTCTTGTAAAACTTTGGTTGTGCCTTAAGCTACTCATGAAATCTGAGATCATGCCTCAAATTGCAAATGGTCAGTTTTCGCAAAGTGATGAATAGCGCAATTTAGTATCAACGCCCCTGTGACCTCGAAAAAGCCCTGTGTGCTGCTATTTATAGTTTTCGAGATATTAAAGTGTCGAATAAGAAAAATTCTTAATGCCTTTGAAAAAACAAAAATCTTTAACCCTTTCGTGACGGAAGGTATCTTGGTGATTCAATTTTCCCATATTTTTGCTAGAAAATTGTAAGGAGCATCAGTGAATTTAGAGGTCTGTCAATACATGAGGAATTTTCACTTCCAGTGTACTCCAAAGTATAAAAAAGTATACATTTTTTTGACGGATAATGAATGGCCTTTCACATAATAACGTTCAATAAATAATAATAAAGTTCAAAAACTTGATAAGGGCTCCATCGTGAACAGCACGCTGATTGTATACAGGAACATAGACAAGCAAAACTCAGGTTCCGCTTACGCTTCCTTCCGATAAACTTTCGATACAGAAGAGGTGTATACGTACTGAAAAAATATCGCTGAATACTATTCTGAAGTTGGTTTGGCTCTAATTATTTGCTATGATTAGTTAAAATGCGAGAAAAATATGACGTACCACGTAGGTCCTACTGGTCCTGGCTAGCCACTATAATATGACGTACCACATACGTCCAAACGGCATCTTTGCACAATTAACAAAGAGCAAAATATGCCGTACGCTGTACGTCATATGGGTCACGAAGGGGTTAAATTGCCCTCCTGAAAAATCATGATTTCGCTTTGTCGCAAATAACTGGACAAAATAATTTTTCATGAGCATTCCAGGAAAAAGTTAAAGAGAATTCAACATTTTGTTTCCAAGTGAAAACTCTGTTCATTAGGATCAGTTTTGGGACAAAGTTGGCCATGTCAACCACTAAAATGTGCAGATTTTCCAGAGGCAATGACTTTCCATGACATCCCAAGGGGAAATTACAAATTTAAGGAGGTCTCCAGGAGGTTTGTTTCCAAAGCAAATTCCAAGATTTCCTAAAATTCCAGGATTCCACATGAACCCTATGTATTTCTTTTGAGCATATGTTCAAGTGTGCCTAAATCTATTACTGAAGTACGAGTGCACCTCCTAATTCTACTGAGAGTTATAATCAAGCTTGCTTCAATTTACTCATAAAATCTGAGAATATCCTCTAATTCTTTTAAGCATAATAATTGGCAGTACCCCCATTTACTTACGAAATCTGAAAATCTTTGATTCTTTGGAACAGTTCCTATTTTTATATTTTCATTTGTGCTGAAAGCAAAGTCAACATGACAGAACAAGTCACATTCAGACACCACAATGTGTCACTGGAAGCAGTTATTACATTTATGTTCATCAAACAAGCATATTCAGTACTGGGTCATATTATCCTATTCTTGAAATATATAAGTATCATATTATCAGCTCAAACCATGGAGACATGAAAATGAAGAAAAAAATAATGTAAATCAGCAAGCCATATTATAAGCACAAGCAAAGAAGTTAAAAAAGAGCAATATTACTATCAGAGCAAAACAAAGGTAAAGAAAAAGATAAATTTCACTATATCTACCAGTAGCTGGATGCAAAACTACAAAATGAAAGAACTATGTGATATTAAAAATCATGACTTATGTGACTGTATGGTTAATAGTAACCGGTATCAAAATGTTATCCACACTAATGTAAATGTAACTAGCACACAAAAAATGCAAGAGTGATTTGAGGTCAGATGCTTGTTGCAAAATTAACAAAAAAAAAAACCCCAATAAACCCCAAAAAACAAAAAAAAACCGAAGGAAGTAAAAGATTTTGCTAAAGGAAAAGTACAATACAATATGAAGCAATAAATTACATTGTGTATTTGTATTAACTATGAAAAGGGTCCTTTCAACTGAAACTTTCTGGTAAACTGTAGTTTTTTCCATAGACTGGACAATGATATGCCAAACACCAAAACTGAAGGAAGGATTTCCAAAATGAAGTCCATGTTTGCCTGAAAATGAGGTTGTCCAAAGTTTAAAAGTTTTATGTCTTCATTTATTTGAACAGCTGTGCAAGAAATCAAGATTTCCTTAAAAGCTATGACATTCTGAATTAACCCTTAGTGTACAGCTAGCTGGACTGCCAGTTAGCCACTTTTTAAGGCTTTTGTGAAACTTAAGTTACAGAAATTATCTGATAAGGTCTTGCAGCTAGTCAAATTGAGGCTTAATATCTCTTGACTAGGATCTGAATTCTCAGGCTAGGCAGGCAACTGGATCTTCCACCAGCCAAGTTTTGTTAGCTGCAGCAAATACAAGCACTATCATTTCTATTCACAAAAATATTAGTTGGTGTATGATTGATAAATAATTGTGGATAAATTTCAGGTTGATTAGATGATTCACGTACAGTACTATAAAACTGCTCCTCAATTAAAATTTTCTCAAAATATACCCATTTCATAGCGTGACCCTTAACATATCAAATTGCTACTCTTCAAACCAGAATGATTCTTGGTCAAAATTTGTCACTTCTTAAAGAGTAAATACATTAAAACTTTAATGTAATATCAACAATGTGGTATGTACAAAAAGTGACTTATGCCTCACTCTGACTGGCTGTAAGACATATAAATGTGTCAAAATGTGGAATGTGCCTACTAAGAGCTATGTACAACTCTATTACATCTGCTCTACATCACAAAACTTCAGGTAAGTGTACTGTTAGGCATTGCAGTGCCCTCATTAGTTCACATATCTGATACTTCATATATTGTGTTTCATATTTGCCAGTATATCATATGATAATGTTGGTGCCTTATGTTAATTGATAATGCAACTGATATTATTTTGGATGCTCATATCTTTTTATTACTTCAGCAAAATATAGTCTCATAACTTGTTTCATGCATTGATTTTATCTGCACCTCATAAGCATTCAAAATGGACTTGCCCAAGTTTGGAAATCTGCTTTTTAAATTTGCTTCTCACGACTTATTAATAAGAGTGATGTAAAAACCTTTTTTCAGAAGGCCTGTTTCAGAAGAAATAATCAAATTCTGACATTTTGTACTCTAACATTTTGGATCCTTACCACAAGGTCCCTTAACACAGTTTGTTACACAATATGTATTTACATGTAAATATAGATGCTGCACAAGAAAAATAAGTTCTCGTTTACGGAAACCATTCATGAGATCTCTAATCATGCCCTCTCCCTCATCCTGAGTAATGCAATAGGGCAGCTGCTTTAGAGAACATTCACTTAAACCCAAAAGCCATATAAAGCTAGGCATATTTGATAACCATGATTAAATGAGGTGTTTTATTCAGACAGACTGTCAGCTAACCGGTTACATCCAAATGGAGATTAAAAGAGACACAATCTGTCACAACAAAATGGTGCTTTTGCCTCATAAAAGCATGAGTGCTGATAAACAAGAAGTCTGAAGATTATAAAGGTGAAACACAGCCAAGCATTGAAGCTTACCACAACCAATGGATGTAACAAAATGATAATAATGATGATGTATGAGTGCATGATACAGTGACATTACCAAACTTAGCAGCAGGAACTATAGCTAACCACATAACAGTAAAAATGTCAAGTCTAGTGGAGGAGCAAAAAACAGTTAAATTCTGTTAATGGTCAGACATATGTAAAGGTTGCCACTTTTACAGTGAATTTGGTCACTTGCTAAACATGTAATTGACAGCCACCTCTTACATTCATTTAATAATTTAACAATGACACAAAGCAATAAACTGTGTGAAACGATGCAGACAAACGATTAAGTCAGCAATGAATATTTACTTTATAAAAGATGAATGAGTTTGTGTCCACATCAAAGATTTCATAACACAATGTGAGTTTCTCTGATCATTCTTTATCAGTGCCAATGGTTATTGTGTCCAACGTTTTCCACTATGAATGGATGTGACTAGATTATGTGACAATTTTGTGTCTTTTTTGTGTCCTTTGACCCAAGTTCTTTATGCATCATTATATAATCTGTTATTCTCTGTGAATCTGTAAAAATGAGTTTGACTTACTTTTGTAGTTACAGTATTAGTGCTAGACACGGACATACAGTCTTAATTTAAGACATCCATCACTGTCTGCATGTGAAGACATATCTAAAAATTTTCTTCACAAGTAACCACTTACACTTATAAATAAAGCTGTCTCTATACTGTCAACCATTTATGCTCCATATACTGAACCCAAACCTGTGATATAACTCCATGTGGATCCGCAGTTAAAAAGTATCTCACAAAGACAGCCTGAAACTTACCTATGAAATTACCTTCTTAAACAGTACATTTCAAAGCATGCATACCATATCTTAAAATGAGTTCTGATCGACACATACAGTGTACAGCAAAAATGTACAATTATGCTATTGATCCATACATTCTGTGCAAAATGCACTCTGATGATGAGCACAAAACAATGGAAAAAGCATTATAGGCGGTACTTCTACCTTCAGGACAGACAAATATATGATTGTGTGATTTAGAATTTCTACATACATGCACATGTAATTTTATTTACACGTAGTGTTCAATGTAACAAAGTTGAGAATGAATATCAAAACCGGACGACAGTTATTGCTCTATGTACAACATTCTCAGCATATGGTTTTATATTATGATCCGACTGCAAAGACACTTGAATGTCTCCTGATGGCTTGGATGAAATCTATTTCAATATGAGAACTGAATCAATCTTCAAGATGACAGGCTTTACATTGTAATGAAACATCATCAAAGGATTTGAGAAATGAAACTGTACAATATAGCACAGCCCCCCAATGGCAACCACATGAAACAACTGGCCTATATAAAGAGTGAGTGATAAACCTTATCATTATTTTATATTTTTGTAAAAAAAAATTTTTTGACTTATCGACCCTAAAGGTCAACTTCAATATCTGCCAGAAATTTGTCCGAGAAATTGACAAGTGTAAAATGTACTTGCACAAATAAACCCTGTATTTCAACAGAATTTCTGCTGTTGAAATTAGCTTTTGGTTCTCCACACAAGCTGGTCAGATTGTAAATTTAAGTTTGTGACTCAAACTAGTGACAAACAGTTCAAGAAATAATGTTTGTCATAAAATACTACTAGTTGGCCTTATTTACTCCGGGGATCTAAACAGCTAACAAAATGTCCTTGATAGACAGGTGTTGTGTGAAACAGGAGATCCAACTGTTATTCAAGCGTTTTGCAATGTTGTTTTATATGCCATTAATAGACAAACAGACCAATTCATTTCTTGTGTGATGACCAAAAAGACTTGTCTATTCTAAAAAGGAATTACTTGCTTGGTAAACAACTACAAACCTGAAATGATCACAATTTTGGTAGAAAAGGAAACATGTTATTTATTAATTTCCCCTTCGTGTAACTTCTTCAATACTTTCGTCAATTGAAACACAAGGCAGTTTGCACACTGGTGAGGAAAAGCTTGAAGTGTAGATTCTCAAACTCTTACTGCTCAGTTAACCCTGATAATTTGCCTATGAAGTTAGGCCTAATCTTCATGCTTGCACAGCCTCAGAGCGCCCTTATATTTACACATACACACACACGTTTGAGATGCGCTGTTCTAAAGCTTATGTAGCAGTAACATAAAACATCAACATAACCTGATATATTTTGCCCCTGGAGCTTCATTAAAAAATCATATGAGCCCACACATTTCATGCCAGAAGCTGACAAGGAAAGCTGAAAATGGAATCAAATCACACAGTTCATGTAAGTTTGTGACATAGAAAAAGCATCCAACAATTAAAATAAATGGCACAGCATTGTTATTGTCTTAACAGGCATAAAAGTCACAACTCAAATGTGGAGAGAAAGACAAGACGAACTTAAACCAAAAAAAAAATAAAATTTACAACACCAAACCAAAATTTGAAATGTGAGAGTCAGAATGCCAAAGCTCTAATGCAGCGAGTGGTGATGCCAATAAATATCCCTAATCAGGGTCACTAGCATATGGAATGTTGCTCGTATCTCCTACCAATCCCACTGATTAATGATTGGTACTATACTATAGTATCACCTGGCATGTGATTTGCAAGAAAAAATAATTCTTTAACAGGTAAGCATGGTCATTGTTTAGAATGAGACCTTCAGTGCTTGAAGGTGAAAATGTAATACAGTAACCCTATGTCAACATGGCTATACTATGGAAGTATAGCTTTTCTTTGTTAAGATCAAAGTTTCATGAAGTTTGCAAGTTAAGCTAGACTCGCAAAATTTACTACCTGCTTAAAAAGTTCTGCAAGGGGAACACAAATGTAGTTACATGTATTTCTAGTTATTACTCTTCATTTTTTGCTCATTATCAATGACAGTATTTACGTCCATCAGAATGAAGGACTCCGGCCGATACATTTACTTTTTCATCTGCTGTAGTATCATATCTCTACTGTGGCCTAGAGGTACAGAGCTTTTATAAGAAAACCGTCATGCAGGGCTTGCTAGAAGACGATCCTCATGAAAACAAAGCATTTCTATAGTATGCTGTCTCAAGGTGTCAGTCATTGCTAGTGAATAACATAGGTAATTTCTACAAATTCAAATCCTGAAGTTTCCGAATCCAGAATACTTCATTTTTTTTAAACACATTATTAGTACATATTCTAAACCAGAGTACCAAAATCTGCCTCAATCTGAAGAGCGCAGAGAAAAATCATGGCAAATCTGGATTTCAGGACAGCTGGCACTCCAGTTTGTTAGTGAGCTCCTCATTAACATAATAAATGTAAATAAAACACTTCAAGCATATGAATCCAATCCGAACTTCATCCTCAGTGTTTAGCAATTGTGAGGAAGAGTGGTCATGACTTCAACATTAGCTATTATCTGCAGAGCATGACATCTATCAATACTTAAGATGCATTTTACAATATAATGTGATAATATCAGATATTGATGTGCGTATTCACCATTAGCTGTTTGAAAGTAAGTGTATCTGGCAACATTTAAAATACTCAGCTAACCCTACATTATTGTTCTGGGATTTGCATACTCCATACTTTCATATTATGGCTTTTTGAATATATGAGATTTCAACTATCATCTAATTGAATTATATTTGACTTGTGATATTGGTACCTGGTAATGAAAGTTTTATTATCAACACTGATATTGTGACTATTGCAGACGTGGTATCACCAGATTATAGTGATATAGGGTCTTCATCTTCATGTTATCTGTGTTGACATAACACTGGATTCAAGAACAAGACAAATGCATTTTTTTTTTTTTACATCACTTGATTCAGAAATTTGGGCTGGTTCTGGAGATAATCTTGGAAATTATTTACAAGCTCAGAAACTGATGGAAGTATTGATTTTATGAAAACTTAGGTGTATTCCTGCCGATAACAATGATGTGTCCTTCGGTCTTGTGCATAATGTCTTAACACTAGTAAAACGGTGTCAGATTTTTGTGGTATTACACTTCATGGATCACTGGTACAAATCTGTGGCCCTTGCATGAACCTTATGATAAAAAAAAAAGAAAAACAAACTAGGATATTAGCATTAAACAAATAAAAGAAAAAGGTAAACGACGCAACTATCATCCTTGTATTTTGGGGAATTCAGTAAACTCTTAGGCATACACTCTGATATGGTATCTGTTTAATATTCTTGTCTGTTTGTTTCATAATTTCATTTTCAGAACCATTTTTCTCCATTCACAAAATTGTGAGTTA
This sequence comes from Ellobium chinense, assembly GCA_033807755.1. Taxonomy (NCBI): domain Eukaryota; kingdom Metazoa; phylum Mollusca; class Gastropoda; order Ellobiida; family Ellobiidae; genus Ellobium; species Ellobium chinense. Next base: position 2,244,770 of record JAWQUT010000021.1, on the reverse strand, counting down.
TCAGATTCATGCATGGGGCCACAGAATTCGACAACAACGCTGAATAATCTCTAAATGCAAGTTCTGGGGATGTGGCACTCAATGTGTTGATAATCAAAATAAGTGTAAAAGCAGAACAACGCATTTTATAGCACACATTTTCACTAAAACACAATCATAAACTGAGCTTTTGTCATAAATCAAAAATGGGACAATAACATCCATTCTGAGTATCAAAATGTGACAATAGCAGCAACAGTAACAACATACATAACTCAAAGTAAATCATTCCATGGAAGTTGTCAGTTACTTATCAGGAAACAAAGCAAAAACTGGAGTGCTTGTCACCCGTTTTTTAGAATTCGCTTACTTACTTGAATCAAGGCAACCATATATTTGAAAAGCATTTGACATTTCTTTGGAATAGTTGGTCATTTTGAATTACCAACATTTACTGTCAATCCCTCCATGGAATGGACAAATATTAAATCCAAAGCCAACGCCATGTCAATGAAATGCTGATCTGACCAAAAAAAGAGAAAAAAAAACACAAAAAAAAACCCCAAAAACAAAAGACACTGAATGCTTAAAGTTAACTGAACTTAAACCATTGCATGAGCAAAAAGACAGCATAATACTCAAAACAATGAGAGCAGATTCAGCTCCTGCAAAGTTTATTTTTCCATAGCAATTTTTCAGTTGCTGCCGCTGGTGAAAATCTCTAAGTTTCACATCACTAAAACCTAAATCATTATCAGCTCTCCTCCCCCTACCCCTACAAAGAGAGTCATACTTGTCAATTCTTCTCATCAGAGATACCTAGCCTCCTACTTCTAAAACAACACACAACACGGACAGCAAGATATTGAACTGTACTGCATTTTTAAGAGCCAATGAAATAATGTGAAGTTCAGAAATACTGTGCCAACAGACCAAGTGTACAAAAAAATTATCAACTCCTGTATACTGGTCAGAGATCAAAGATGCACTCTGCTTATAAAATAAGAAGCAGAAAGTAAAAACCCTTTTTCACTTACTAAAAGTCAATGTTGCCACTCATAGTGAATTTCCCCTAAGGTAAGGCAAACTAGATTAATGAAAATAATTTTCTAAGTTGTTGGGAAAACTTGTGAAATGTGGAGAAAAAAAGGGTAAAATGTCTCATGTTCTTAAAATACAGTGGAACCCGCTTAAGCGGGACGGATCCGTTCCTGGCAAATCGTCCCCCTTAAGTGGGCGTCCCGCTTAGGCGGACTATCCATTATAAAGAGATTTCTTAGACAGTTTGTGCGTTTCATTCAAGTTAAGGGATAATCATTACTTGTTGCTAGTGAGGTGTGACAACGGAGTCAAATTTAAATTATATCTGTATTGTTTTGAATATACTTATTGCAGTCTAACTGCATCAAAGCTAATGTGGGATCGAATTTACATGATCATAAACACCGGCAAAGATAAGCGTCACACTTCTCGCTCCACATCTGGCCAGAGTGCCACGCGAGTGGCATGTGTCGAAAAGCCATTACACAACACGAATTATGGTCATGCCAATGTGAATGACACCCCGGCCGAGTGTTGTGCAATAGCGCAAGTAAGGCTCGTAAGTGTCAATCATTACCCAAGCTGACGAAAGGATAAAGTGTGGCTGACAGGGTGTTGGATACTTAATCTTGATCCGTTGATGCTCGCACGTGTTAAATGACCAGTGGCTAGGATGTCCGCTTTGATTCTTCCATGTGTGCGCCGAAGGGTCAACTGCCTGACAGGAGGCTATGGGAAGGTAGTGTCAATCACTCAGAACTGTCGGTACAAGGTTTTTTGTAGCTCTCAGGTTTTCAGCTGATGGAGCACTGAGACACAGCACAATAGTGACACTTTGCATCATTCCTGTCAAAAACAGCGTGTATATTACGGAGATCTGGCTCCAATTTGTCTCGCTTAAGCAGGTTGCAGTCCCGCTCACATGTGTATACATTTAAATAGCAAATATTCCGTTCCCCAGGCATTCATCTCCCTTAAGCAGGCATCCCGGTTACATGTGTCCTGCTTAAGCGCATTCCACTGTACCTCGTGTTCTTCAAGTTAACAGTAAAACGGAAAAGATTTTTCTCACTAAATTTGCTTCAACATTGTGTGTAGGGAAATATAGCAGAAAATCACTCTTACTGTAGAGGAAAAGTATATGACCAGTGTGGCAACACTGCTAATAATAGCTAAAGGGTTAATCAAATGCAATGACGTTAATTAATCTGAAATGAAAACTTCAATGCGATTGACCTCTAAGCCATAGAACTTGCTGAAAAGTAGACAGTTTGTGCAAGGCTGACATTTCAAAACTTCACATATTTTCACAGGTGGCAACCAAATCAATATTCAAGCTACTTTCCCAAGCTGGTTTCACTAAATAAAAGGGGATGTCAACACGCATACTTACAGAAAATATCTACCACTAAAAGACTCTGAGGTATTTCTTGTTGTGAATAAAAGCAGCCTGTTTCCTTAAAAACCTACAAGTAGGCAAATGCATGGAAGCACTTACACACATGAGAAAATTTCTGTCACTCATATATAAGCAGCTGCACTGAAGTGTTCTAGCTCTGAACACTTGAAAAATGTAATAATGATGGAAGCGCACATTCATGTCATAGTGTTCTTCAGTTCACCCAAATTGCTTACCAGTATTAAAAGAAGAAGTAACATAGGGCCTACACCACTAAAATATTATGCCTACATCAAAGAGCAAAAGGTTCTCTCATACTTTTCTAATCACATGCCATGAAAACACCACAGAAATACGCCTTAACTTAAGGCAGATTAATGAATGCAATTTTCGTTTCTGTGTTGGCATGTCATGTTATCCATGCAATTACCACCATAGAGAACTGCAGACAACTTGTAATATCTCACTGTTAGTTTGCTGAATATGGGAATAACTGTTGAAACTTGGGAAGGCATACTAATTACTGTTAATACATATTTATTCAAACCTCAGGACTTCCAGACTTGTGGTGTCATCAGTTTGTAACATCTGCTGCTGGAGTCTAGAGAAATGTAAAGAAACAGCAACCATAAAATAAATCAACAAATGAGCCTAGTAGATAAAATGCCACTTCATAAGGAACAATTCAACAGCACATTCTCCAAGTAAGATGTTGAGGACACATAAATGTCTTCATACAAAAGATGAACACTGAACTGAAAGAGTTGCAGTGACACCAGTTTGATAAATGGAATGCTGGATATTGCAGCAGTCCTACTCTGCAGAATTTCATTGTCTGTTAAAAGACAAGACTGAGATAAGCACCTCCACTGCACATTCTCAATTTACATTACTAAAACTAGTAAAAGTGTTATTGCCCTTTATGCATGTGACCGCTAAAAAAAAACTTCAGACATCAGCTAAGGTAAAAACTTTCTGAAAATGACCTTAGCCTGATTTCTACTTTACAATGAAACAGTCAGTTTACTTTCATATTACAATTTACATCATTGAGAAGACATTTTGCCTGCTCAAAAGCTGTCTCGATGAAACCGACAACAATATCTCATAACATAATATCACAGTCTTGTTGGCCCAAACACACACTTTGTGTAATAATGGTGAAGATAAAAATGAAGCATTCATTTATGTTTGGCAGCAGTAGCCAGTGTCACTGGATGACACACGCCTGGGACGCACTTCCATGGCTGCCAGCAGCTTTGGCAAAACAGATTGCTTGCATCCAACTATTCTGAGTCAGTTCATTTTCAGCATGAATGTAATAAGTCCGCCCATTCTGTTTACTCCTGATGCGGAAGGCATACTGTTTTTTATCCACCTTTGTTTCTGAGATATCTGCATCTGTCAGTGGGATTTTCTTCAGAGATCCCTGAAAATGGAAAAAAATAAGAATAAAATGGCAAGCTCTAGACATCAACTCTGTTTACTGATTATTCAATCCAAATGTAACAACTGCATATCTAAAAATACAGTAACCAGCGTGTGAACTGTATGCAATCTTCTTTTCTGTGTTGTGAATATAATTTGAATTCAATTTCCCCATGACTCAGTAACTTATTCTTATTTTGCAAGATGATGGCTGGCTCAAAACAAAATCATGCATGTGCAGATGTCAGTCTTGGTTGAACAATGCACACTAGTGCTTCAAGCTGTTGTTCCTTCCTCTCTTCATATTGTTGTTAATGTTAAGATGCGCTGACCCATTACATGCTGCAAAACACAGTTTCAATTCATCAGTACTTGGCTTATGGCATAGTCCTCAAGTTGGACATTTTATACAGTTATCTTGCAGGGCTTAGGCACTGCACTGAGCACATATAGCTCAAATAAGTCAGCCCTCCTACTTCCCTAGAAATTATGCTTTAAATTCTGTGGTTTTGCTTTGCTTGCATGCAATTTTTAAATGTGCGCACAAACACTATATACTGTACTGAGTAAATGCTTGTGAAGAGGTGTAATCACTTTTAAAAGTAAGTGACTTGTAACTTTTATTCATGTGCCCTCACACATTAAGACCCTACCAACTGTTGATGGCAACACCTAGCCTGAGCTAGGTCTGTATACTTTTCAGGATACAATTCAAACAAAAGTGGAACGGGCCAGTTAATAATCTGTTAATAAACAAAACTGCTTAAGATTAATGAACGCTAAACTTAAGGTATTCTATCGTCTATGCATATTTAAAATAACATCCTTTAACACTCAACAAACTGAGCGTATATGTTCATTGTGAATGCTACTTACAATAAGACTCAAATCAGTGCAGTGTATTCTTCAGAATGCATGCATGATTCACCTCTTTAATAACAAAATCCCCCCCTAAGATTACATTGAATGTGCATCGACTTTTTTTCTGCATCCCAAAGTTTGCATTACTCCAGAAAACATTCAAAAATTTAATCAAAGTAATCCCTCTTAGATGAGTTGATATGTAAGAGTCAAGTGCATGTTGTAAGATGGTCCAGATATGAATACTTCCAAAATCTAAAATCCCTATGAAAGTTACAAAATCCCCCCTTAAATTATAACAAGTGGGAAATGTCTCCCCAGCATAAATAATGTGGAGAATACACTGCCTACGTTACATCTCTTGAATATAATTATGCGACTCAGCCATGATGCTGCCTCCTTTTCATTTGAAATCTGCCAATCTAAAGTCTAAAGCAGAATGCTGGTGCTGATGTTAATAAAATCTTCAGCTTTCTGTGTTTGACTGCATTATTATGAATAAATGTATTGTTATTGAAAAATCTTTTCTTTTAATCACTTTTTACCCCATTTTTGTCAGACTTTGGTAAGGCAATGGAACACACTTTTTTTTACAGATCTTAAACCTTATTTTCCACAGTCATAGGGTAGGATCTGTTAGACTGAAATCTTAACACGATTAAAGCAGTGTTTTCTCTAGACTGCATGATTGCATGATTCACTCCTCAAAGTTTACCACCACACCCTCCTTCTCCCCCCCCCNCCCCCCCCCCCCCCCCCCCCCAAATATATTACTTGAAAACCCGCCAATCTCCCCAATTCATATGACCTGGGGCAAAACAATGACTAAATCAACTACTTGATTTGGACAATGTTAAACCATTCATCTTGTTTATGTAATAATATGAGTAGGCTGGGAAATAATTCACTCATGGGGTCAGGCAAATACAGGTGGAAGCTGTTATATTCTGTGATATGGAGATAGCACTGATCGATGCAAAGGCCTTAGGTTTTATACCAATTTGCTTAAGATGAAGGGACTCCAGGGAATTGGTCCTTTTCAGTTATAGTAACAGGGCAATCTAGCAACATGGAAAGTGCAGCCACAAGGTGCAAATTTCAGCCAGATGGCCAAAGCATATTTAGACTAGACTGTTTCAGTGCTTAAAGAGTGGCGATTGGAGACACTTTTCGCAGTTTTTCTCTTTTCTTAACTTGCAGCTCCATTTTATAAAGTTTACAACACATCATCCAGATCCATATTCAGAAAATGTCTACTTCACTTTTTTCAGGCTCTAGACTAGATAAAGATCATTCCCTTCCACTACACTATGCTGAAACATGGTGACATGAAAATTAATACCTTTCCCATCTCAAAAAGAGCTTAAGGTCGTTAAGAATGGTCTATTATGAGTAATTAGATCTAGACTATATATGTCTAGATAGCTTACTCGTCGTAGTCTAATCAACACAACAACAGTCAACACTACAGTCTACACTAATACATTATACAAGGCTCAAACTCAACTTCTGAAGAATGCCAGAAACACAGTACACATTATGAACTTCTGAAACCACTCTAACCAGGCTTTTCTCCTACAAAATACGCATACACTTTTTCACTGATGTTTCTACGGTGATCGAATAGGACGCCCTCTTGAAACAATACCGGCAGTGATGACTTCCTTGATTGTTTTGCGTTCCATCGGCATCATGACTCACCTGTGGAGATCCGCTGTAAAATAGGTCACAATTTCTCAATAAAAACCATTGACGTTTCCATTTTCTGGTAAGTCTAGCTCTTTTCATTAAATATCCTCTGATCTCTGTGTCCGTCACCTCCGCATCTGGTTGGGAATCGGACCGATTAGATAAACTGTTTGTTTTTTGACTATCAGTAGTGACTGAGTCCGAGCAGGAAGCCATGTTGAGCAACTAGTCAACAACAAAATAATATCAAAAATAGGTCTGCCACAGGCCTGGCGAAGACGTAAACGGCAATTGAACAGTGACTGGTAGCCAAGGCCTTATGCCTGCAGTCTGCACCCATGTTAGCTTATGGCTTTGTGAAAAACATCTTAATTATATAATCCTATAGCCTAAGTTCCTAAGAGTGATTTATCATACAACAGTTTTACTGTGATGCACGATTTGGTATTTTTGCGACAATGCAGTATATCTATATTTGCCCAGATTTCGAATAGGTAAATCGTTAAAAGTTATGAATGGGTCTGAGTCAATTAATAGTCAATGTTGTTCGGCTTAGGCATAAAAAGAGGCTGAAAAAGTAATTTCATAATACTGTAGTATAGCAAAGTCCATACATTGTTCTAATCGATTGGGATTACAGCGTTTGGTAAATGTACAATTATGCACCATTTTCAAATAGTCATATTCTTACTTTTGTCAGGTGACTAGATTGGCCTGATTTTCGTCAAACTCGTCAGCTCGCTCGAGGGCTGAAACCCGCTCGAGTGTGTGTCAGTGTGAACTCAACGAGTCAGCTATCAGCGACATGATCGACTAGACAGATTGGAGTGTGTCGATAGGATTAGGGCTTGGACATTTATTTCTGAACTGTGTTTGTGTCAACTGAAATTTATAAGGTTCATAATTTGTTCAAAGGAAAAATCGGCGCCTCTTGTGTCGCAGACGCTGTCAAGTGTCGCGCACATTCAGGCTAAAAATGGAGCAAGAACCAAGTTTCATTAGCCGAGGGCGGATTAACTTTTTCATGCAAATCGGTTTAATGAGGGAACCAATTTATGTCGACACGGATTTATCTATGTCAGTATTAAATGAGCTCGCCTGTGCCTTTGTTGACAGAAAGGTAAGTGCACTTCAATAAACCTCGACCGTAAAGTAAACTCATAGCCTGTCGTATTTGCCATTTTGGCTCGCGTTTTTCTACATGTTGGCATAGAAGCCCTACGAGTGGTATTGGCCACGCCCATTTTGTTAGTGAAATGAGAGTATAATCAATGACTTCATTACGACAAATTCATTTATAACAATTTATTTTGGTTACTGTTACTACATTATTCATAGTATCATGAGTATTGGCTCTGGAATTTTCACAGTATTTTTTTTATGAAGCCACGCCACTGCCTCAATTTAGTCATGTTTTTTTAAGATTCACAAGTTAGTGAGGAGTGAGCAGTGAGTTCACTCACCTTTTCCAGGTTTAATTTAGACGAAATTCACAAGTGGCAACAGTTTTTCCTTATTAAGTTACTTAATTTGATTTGCTCACATGATGTTATGTTCTTTTCACCTCTCCTCCCTCTCCCGTTTTTTATTGGCCTCCCCACAAGAGTTAGACTTAGTAACAATGTAATGAACAGCTATTATTACTACTGTGTGGGATTTTTTTTTTTTTTTCAGTTGGGAGGGGAATGGGAGAAAAGTGCTGTGGTAAATGTCATAGGAATAATGAAAACATGCTCACTGTAGGTCAAACTAACTTTTAGGGGTGACACTTAGTAATTGTTTGAAAACAGAAATTGATTTTTGGGGAGAGAGGTGCTGCTTAGGATCTCCCCCCCCCCTCTCACCCCACCCCCAGAAGTTAGGGGAGGAATTCAGGGTTCTCACCTAACCCC
>JAWQUT010000021.1:2212706-2230456 GCA_033807755.1 Ellobium chinense | reverse complement strand
GGGGGGGGGGGCGGCGGCACCTACTCCCAGACCTACCTGCCTTTTCTATCGTTCAGTTGTTTGAGTAAAAGATCTGAAATAATAATATCGAGTAATTTGTGTGAAGAAAAATTGTAAGTACATACACTGCAGTCCCTGCAGCGACAAAACGTCGTAAGATGCTCAAACCAAAGTATGATTATACGATGTTTTGTCGTTGCACGGCATTGTAGTTTTATTTTATATGGACACGAATAATCTATACTCGAATGCCTTGGGAAATCAGCTAATGTCTTTAAACATAAAGCTCACAGGGCTGGTAGTGGTACTGGTAACCTGTTAACCGTTTTTTGCCTAGACTGGCTGGGAAGTTTGCCATAGGCTGCCTATAGCGTTTTGCTGCGTGTAGCCTATGTGAAAATTTTCATAGACACTGAATTTCATTCCTTTCAGTTGCTTTTTTTTTTTTTCAGGTAATCTGCGTATTGTGTTTTTCTTGTTAATTTTGTTCTTTTGAGATGGACAAGTCTGTCAACCTTTGATCTGAATTGTTTTGACCAGTAATAAAGATCTTGAACTTGTGGTGACTGGCTGGCATAGCGACTCTGCCTTTGAGAGAGGTTTCATATTCTGCCTTTTTGAAACTTCTCTGTTGGAAAGACCACAATTTCTTGCTGTGTGTGAAGCAAATTGTATGATGATAAAACTGCTTTTTTGTTGGCACTTTCACCAAAAATATAAGTCTGAGCTATATATTGTATTCCGTAATAATATTCTGCCAGTAATAAAGATCTTGAACTTGTCGTGACTGGCTGGCATATCAACTCTGCCTTTGAGGGAGGTTTCATATTCTGAATCAAACTTGACAGTTGTCTCGATGATACGGCGCATGTTGTGTTTAGTTCATCAGACGGCTGTGATGATTTTGCGATTCGAACTTATGTTCTTTCTTCCATCCATCCACGTTTATTTTTATTTTTGTAAAGCCAGACAAGGCTTCTGAGAACCTAAGGAACGGTCGATTTCCGATCTGGGAATGAAAACTTAATTTTTTGTCTTGAATGTAGAAGTGAACCATCTCTAATTAAAACAGTTTGAGTGATATCGGTGTTGAAGGTGTCTCAGAAAAATGTTACACAGTTACATTTTGTTTTACTGTAGGTATGATAACGACACTGTAAATTTCATGTTTATGTGTGAATTTCTGGAAATAGTGTTTTTTAAGACAAAAAACTGAAAAAGTTGCCCAGTTTTTAAACAGTTCTTTTAATTTTTGTTGCACAAACCAGGGACATGCGTGTATATACAATATTACAGAGAAAAACGTGTATATTAGTTATTATTTTTCTGGTTTCACCACATTTTGAATGAAAACGGGCAAAAACAATTTGTTTCTGATGAAATCTAGGATGTCTAGTTTCTTCCATCTTCCTTAAAACTTCAAAACCTCGCTGTTACGGTGTAGACTTTCGGGTGCTGAATTCAATTATCAATTTTTTTTTTTTTATAAAATGTTATTTTGGAGCTTAGGACTCGGTATATTTTTTTTAAATTTCAGTGTAATCAGATATCACGTTCGTGCATGTATTTGTTAACGACAGGAATATTGGCCTATGAAACTGAAGGGGAAAAAAGGGCAATGGATATTATTACTGGGACGCTAAATAATTTATTCTGGGGTAAAGTTGTTATTCAGCTGTGAAAAATTCGAGATTTTATGTTCACAAGTCGTGTTTGACCTTAAGTTTGTTGCCCTGCAACTGTCTAACCGTGCTGTCACGGTTACAGAACGGGGTCACTTATTCAAACATATGTATAGCTGCTTATAAAAGGGCACAATAACAGCATCCGATGCCTTTGCGTCCGAAACCACTACGAGCCTGCTTAAGTACTAAAGAATAGGGTCAATAGCGCCGCAGAGTTGACACACACAGATCTATTTAAAAGCAGATAACCCTATCCAAGCAGTCAGAGGCTTAGAGTACAGTAGTAATAACTATCGTAGTCTTTAATGGTGCTGTAGTTCAGCATAGGCAATGTCCAGGCTCTCTCTCATCCCCTGCTTGGTTTAGCTTTAGGGTCAGGATTAGGACAAAGAAAGCACACGTAGGAGAGTTACTAGGTAATGATAATGTCTAAAGACTGTCCCAGTAATGTTTTTTGGTTGTTTTTTTCTCCCTACTTGCTATCTCTTACCCTACCCTTAACCCGAAATGAAGCATAAGAGAGTCCCTAAATGTTGCCATCAAAGGAGGATGGACGGCAGTTAAGAGAATATTCGTCCTATAGTATGAAACCATGAGCATAGTATTTGTTGTTTCCTTGGGTCATGGTCGTTTGAAAACATCGAGAGGTCATGATCGTTTGAAAACATCGAGAGTTGTTTCCTTGGGTCATGATCGTTTGAAAACATCGAGAGTTGTTTCCTTGGGTCATGATCGTTTGAAAATATCGAGAAGATCGGAGCATCGAAATGAGTACTTTTTTTTAATCGTATTCGCGGCAAACTCCCCTTCTTTTCTGCACTCCAAAGAATGCTTTATTTAAAGAAAACCCTAAAACGCCTTTAAAAATATACAAATCTCCCGTCAAACTTCTGACCTGGGGAAGGGGATGGGGGATGTCTCCTCCAACTCATAATACGATAGAAAACAATGGGTAAGTTTACATCTTTTGTGGTTGTCACATCAGGTGGCTTTTTGTCACAATGGGGTTCATTGTTGCGGTCTGGAGCAGTAACATTAGGGAACGCAGTACAGCTGCGCATCAGGCAGTGCCCAGTGACCGTGTGCATAATCCTTACATTTAGTTGACGTGGTGCGATAGCTACGGGAAAACACCCAAGTGTCAGTAACGTTCACTCTGTCATTATTTTATTAACGAGTGGATTGTGCCTATGGACAGGCATGTGTATAGACTTGGGGAGGGAAGGATGTTGAATAGGGGTGGGGTCAGAAATACTTCTTATGTGTTCCTTTTGTTGTTCTCTTTTTTTATTTATGAACTGGTTCAAATTACGGCTGAGAGACGCTGATATCCCGCCTCAGACCACCTGGTTAGTGCAGGATGTACCGGCCTTGTGGTGTTCAAGAAATGTGATTACCTCAGTCCATGACTAGAGCGATTTCTATCATTCGGTCGAGTAGTGGTCGTTTACTCAAAGAACTAGAGTGAGAATCCACTTTTGCGTCCACTTGAGGCAGATAAATGAATAGCAGGCTTGCATTTGTCCTCGAGCACTCCCGATTGGGCAGGAAGCAGAGTGAGGGCTTTCTTCTTATGTTACACGTAGATTTGGATGATGCAAACATTTAGTAATCTGCAACCAAACATTCTCTGGCCACCCTGTTGCACATGCTTTGCGCTTGTGGCCATACCCAATCTTTGTCGCCACATCTTATATGCCTTGCCACCTCTCGATTTTATTCTCTTGCTGGATAATTTTAAGAAATAACTACTACTCCATCATGCCTTCTTTCTTCCTCCTCCTTTAAACCATTGCATACTCACATCATTGTAACCATTAGTATAAGGGTTCAGTCTAAGCTTGCCAAACGGTATATCAAACTGGGAAAAATGCTTTTAAAAATATAATAAAGAGACCATGAATAAAAAGAGCGTGTAACTGTCATGCTTATAGAAGCACAGGAAATAGCATTGTTAATATTTAACGACAGTTTAACACAAAATCAGCAAACACACTCTGTCCTTCTAAGTCCCCTTCCCGCCACCTCATTTGAAAAACCTACCAACTCCATCACACACACACGGAACCACCTCCCAAACCCACAACCAATCCCCCTGTCATCCACTCTTCCATAAAACTTGCATTCGCTTCTGTCACCTCCTATTCCTTTTCCACTCGACTTTTCACTTCCTCTGGCACGAGTCTCCTTTTCACCTCACCCTCGGCATGCATCTGTTTGTGATGCTTGATGCGAAAATTTTAAGTGAGCTGACCGAATTATTGTCATTATAATTATTTCTTTGTCTTATAGCCCTAATGATTCACAATCTACATCAGTAACTCAGTTGACCGACTGCCTCTCGCAGCACTCTCCTGGAATTTTAGGATCTCCTGGAAACCGCCTGGAATTTGTTCTGAAGACAAACCTTCGTAAGAATTTCCTTATTTTTGTATTTTTCTCCCTGAATCTCCTGGAGAATCATTAACACAACAACAACAACAACAACAACAACAACAAAACAACAAAACAACAACAACAACAACAAAACAACAACAACAACAACAACAACAATATCATCATCAACATCGTGATCCTGATATGCACGATTTTACTCTTGAAAAAACAAACTGTACTGATATTTCTCCTGGAATTCTGGAAAAAAGATAGTCAAATTTGGGTACGGATGTACTTCCATTAGCGTATTTTGTATTCTTCATCGTGTGATCATTGAATTAATGTCCTTCTTTCTATAAGTTCTAATAACTTGGTGAAGTGCCCGGTCACTGACTCCACCCCACTCCCCTTTTCCTAACGCATCCATACACATATACACACCAAATCATTAACTCGACTGACCCGCATATTAAATAATATTTCAGTGTTTTGAAATCTCTAGTTTTATGTGGCTTCCCCGATGGCCAAAAAGAACCCCAAAAATGCCCACTCACATGCCATATTTTGATCTTTCAGCCATGAAATGAAAAGAAAAAAAAAAAAAAGGAATGTGTTGCAGCATTTGTATCGTGGATACTTGAGTGGTTTCTGCCCGAAGGCATCGTTGTGTATACACATGGGTTGATGTGGTTGTGGTATACGCCCACTCGTCCGGAAGTAGGACAGCATGACATAGCTGTTATGGGCTTCACTTCAAGGTCTTCAGGATAACTTTCAGTTTGTGGACCTTTCAGGACCGTTAAGTGCTATTTCCATTTAACGGGAGATAGGGGCTTAGGGACCAGGGACGGGAGACTGTGTCTAAGTTCAAGGATGGGTTAAGGGTTAGAGTCAAAAGCACATGGAGACTAATATCTTGGTGACTTCTGGAAGTGGAGAAGGAAGTTGGGGTTGGATTTGGGGAGTGATGAGGTCGTGAACGGCCCTAAATTTGGATAATGTTGTGTTATAATGTTGCATAGAGCCGTGCTTAGTTCTTTGTAGCCTCTGCAGTTGTATGATGATGATAGAGAGCAGTGGTGTCTAAAAGACTTGTAGCCTTAGGAAGGCGAGTAATTACAAGAAAATGAGCCCCATGGAGGACACCGTTGCTGTGTGGTTTGTGAAGTGCATTCAGAAACTGAAGATTGTCATGTCTGAGATTTGTGCAGTTCGACTCACAGGCCGGGGAGTTTACGTTGTAGTGTCCTAGGGAAGACACTTCACTCCCCTTTCCCCACTCGATTCAGGTGTGCCCGAGTACCTGGCTTTAGAGCGTAGTGGGGGAAGGGATGGGGGAGACCAGGGCGCTGCATTGCTGACTTCCAGCAGTGACATTGTTATGTGTTTGATCTGTGATATTATGGACTTACACGTATGATGTATACTGTTCTATTTTATTTTCTATTATTCTGTTATATGCGTAACTTCTATTATGAATGAGATGTATAACATTATATGGCATTGTAAACCAATTTCCCTGCGGGGTAAATAAAAGTAATGGTTGTTTTTTTTTTTGCCTGTTGGAATGAGGACGGAGTAGTTTGGCTCTGCGTACTTTAGAGTAAACTCAGTAGTCAAAAGTTTCCTTAAAGAGGAAATCAAAAGCGCTGGTGGAATTGCCAAGATTGAAAACTTTCATTAAATTCTTGAGCGATGACATTCAGTCACGCGGCACAACCCGTTCTCTATAACCGCTCCCTCCCCCTCCCTCCAAACACATACAAAAGCTGTCCCACTCATTTTAAGTTTGCCACTCATTTAACGTGGTGTCGTTGCTGAAGGAGGATTTTTAAAACGGATGGACACGTTCTTATCAGTGCTTCCGCTTAGTTAATGATAACGTCCCGGCGGCCTTTATCCGGAGTGATTCCACTTCATACCAGGATGTATACTATGCCAGCTGTAGAACATACTGTTTATTGTACGATGATACTCTTTAACGACCACGTTTTTATGTGGGATCCCCTCATCCTTAAACTAGTATTCTCTCAGATCAAAGATTACCAGTGTTTGAATATGGCCATAAGACAACAACGACAACAACAACAACAACAACAACAACAACAACAACAACAACAACTTGAGTAGATGACGTTGATGATTGTTGCCATAATAATTAATTCAGGAACATTATGATGATAAAGAAGAGGACATAGTAAGCGAGAGAATGAGTGATGACTTTGGTGGTTCATAACTTCCCTTAATGACAGACAGGTAATGATGGGTAACTGCATCAGTCATTGTATTGATGGTCATGAATATCATTTTCCACACCTTGCAACTGTAGACTATAACCTTATTATTTCTATTAATGTTTTATTACGAACAGAGGAGGTGAGTCTCTCCCCTGTAGTATCCCTATCGATAAATGAAGTGGCGGTCAGTGTACTGGTTTGAAAGAGATGTTTTAAATACAGTGAAACTCTGATAATACGCATACCCTGTGGACCAAGCTTTCAGGATGTGTTATCAGAGGTTTTTTTTTTTTGTTATTCATGGTGCTTTTAATAAGAAACAAAGCATTTGGGATTGTTGAACGAGGGTGTGTTAAGAAGTGGATTTTGTCAAGCAATGGTTTTGTGTGTGTGTGTGTGTGTGTGTGTGTGTGTGTGTGTGTGTGTGTGTGTGTGTGTGTTAAACCTGTACATTTTTTTTGTTATGTAGACTAGTAATAATGATAATGAGGGACGCCGGACATAATATGCGTCACATTGTCTGATTGACTTCGTCAGTTCATGGGGAAAACCTGTGGTCACCCAGTTTGCTAGGAATTTGACCGCTTGAAGTGTGACAAACAAATCACGACTTGTTTCAAAATCACGGGCGATCGTATCATATTACTTTTTTGTTCCTTGTCTCAGTTCCGGATAAATCTTAGCTAATGCAATACGTGTGTTCAACAATGTGTAATCTGGGTGTCCCGATAAGATAATATCTACTAGAGTTTTTTAATATTGTAATGTACACTGTTCTTATATAATATTTTTTTTTGTGTTCCGGTAATCTAGTATCTCATACTACAGTATTTGAATAATGTACCCTACTAGTGTAAAACAGGTTATTGTTTATTTTAATGTTCAGTAAGTTTAGTATTTCATAGTTATATTACGGGAGATGAGACATGTCCAGTGTGCTGTGCTAACTGGTGACCACTGACCATCCCCGACTAATCATACTGTGAAACATCTGTCTTAGCCTCTTGCTCAGCCTTGCTAACCGGTCACTGGGCGCACAGGTTGACAGAAGGTATGCAGCCCACACCACGATAAATTACATTATGTAGCGTTGCAACCCCATGGCCTATGAAGATTTCTACGGCAAAATGCTGTATCCGAAATTCATCCATAGTGTGACCACTTTCTTTCCATTGCTGAGCTTAACTTAATATACGAGAGGATTTAGATGCCTGGATTGTATTATTGTGTATTGATCTGTTAGATCTCTCTCTCTCTCTCTCTCTCTCTCTCTCTGTCTCTCTCTCTGTCTCTCTCCCCATGTAGTAATGTAGTTTATAAAACAAATAAAAAGTAATGAAAACAGATATACAGTAATTTGTTACGGAGCCCTTCATAATATGTGGTGTAACAAGGGTTCATCTTCACCCCCACTCCTACTCTTAATTACCTTGACAATTTGGGGAACATTAAAAAGTTGATATTGGATAGGGCTCGCGGTATAGACTAAGACAGTGTTGTGCATTACAACAGTGCTTGCTGTGTTTAAGCGAATTGCGAATGTGACTGTTTTACGTGTGGTCCGGGTGTGGTGTATAGAGACGTGGTTGTGTAAGCTTGTTGGTTGTTGCTGTTGCATTGGTGTCGCGTCGTTGAGAAGGTTGGGAAAAAGAATATTGCGTTTTATATCGGTCATCATTACCTTTTTTTTTTTTTCAGTGATAGGAATGCCATTCTTTAGAGATTTGTCTTGAGTCAGAGAATAATAATACTGTATTATCTTTTAGAGAAAGCTATCTAATATCAGTCTGCGGATATGCTTGAATAGGAAAATCATAATTCATATTGTATTCTGCACGTTTATTTTTTCTTTTCTTTTTTTAATTGATGATCTATTTGGCAATCCCAGCACGAGATTTTTTCATGTGTGTTTGAGAACAGATGTCTAGAGTGCCACAGTTGCCAGATTTCTGGAATACGACATGAAAGTCACGATGCTGGCAATCCTGCATTATACTGATGGAAAAACGCTGTAATCAATAAAGTCAGAATAATGAGGGGCTGCCGTTTCTCTTGCAATTTACTTATTAATAGGAAATCCTTTGAAAACTTTTGAACGGAGCATTTTTTTTCGCGGGAAGAAATTTTCGCGAGTTAAGCTGAATTTGCGAAATTTAAATCCTCGCGATAATAAACAAACACTTACACAATAAATCTACTTTATTTTGTCTCTCTTGTCTCTCCTTTTTCCCCACTTGTTTCTGTCTCTTAATGGTTCTGATATAGCTGCTTGTCTTTGAGACATCTTCATGGATTAAGTATTTAAGCACTACTGATCGTTTGATTTGTTTTGATAAAAGCCTTTAATTATATCATGTAAATTGCTACTACAGTAATTTTGCTTCGACTAAATTAATTATGACATTAGTGTGAAACCCCTAAACGTTCAGAAAATCCTGTGTTACAGTGGTATCTTTGTGATGTTTAAATTGATGAAGGTCAGTGTTCGTGAAACCATCTTATTATGGCCACAGTGACAGCATAAGCTAGTGTCCTCCCCCCCCTCCCTCCACCCCACCAAAGCCTCTCTCCCCCTTCCTTACAGTGACGTCACCAACGTCACTGTAAGGGCCGTTTAGATCTGTCAGTGTGTCATTCAAGTTTGAGGTATTCTTGTCGTCGTATTATAACTTTTTATTTTGATCTTGTTTTTGAAACTTCTCTCCGGATTATTTTTATGTGCACAATTTACGGGCCATAAATTGCCCTAATTATCCCGGAAAAGAGCCGGAGGAAAATGGCCTGGTTCACCTTGAGGGTCAGGTTACTGGTCTGGTAAAATCTCACTCGTGGCCGTGGTCTCAGCCCAGTCGAGTTTTCCCGCATTCTTGCTACAGTCAACTGCGGTTAATCGCACAAAACCGTACGACCATGGGGAAAAGGAGAGGGCTTACAAGGTGTTGCTATTAGCCAGTAATTTTTACGTGGTGTGGAAATACAGTACAGTATAGACTATGTATTTTGCTGTCTGAATGGAGTTGTGATTGATTAAGCGGAAGTTGTTTAAAAAAGGGTTTCGCTTAGATAAGGTCGACTGCATTTCTAACTGGATTCCTCAGCGGTCATCGGTTAGACTGGCTGATTAGAATGGCGAATGAAACGTTCCTCCCCATCTCAGCCTCCCCTCCCAATCAAGTATATACGAAGTCTCATATAACAACATATATGTCGTCTAGTTACACATTTACAATTTTTCTGTTTCAGAAAGTTGTTTTTTTTTTGTTTCCACTGCTGTCCTGATGAGTTTTCAACGGAAATTCAACTGTTGAAGAAAACATTGGTCCGTTTGGTTAGATATCATTAAAGGTTTCATTGGCATTTTAAACGTTTTGACAACGTTGGATGTCATCTGGGAATCAGTGACTCTGACGTAATTATAAATGAAAGAAAATGGGCAAGAAAAATATCTGAAATCAAACAGCTGTATCGAGAGCATGGACTACTTCAGCTTTTGGAAATAAGTACTCGCATGGGTGAGGGGGGGGGGAAGCGGCGGTTCGGAGAATATTCATTATCAGTTTCGACCAAAACACTGCTTTTAGTTTGAGATTCAGTGTGAATCAAACAGTTTACAATGTACATGCAATTTGTTTTTTAAAAGTGTTGGTAAGGTTTTTGTTACTAGGACTGGCAGTGATGATGCAACATTAAGGGCTTGTGGAACTAAGCCCCACCATTCGGGGCAATACTAGATATAACCTTGATGATAGGTTTAGCATAGCAAAAAGACTGGGCATGATCGCTGTCCCAAAGTCTCCCAAAGACTTTAAAGGAAACTAGCCATTTTCAGTCCCACCAAAGAAATTGGACCATGCACTGTCACTGCTTACTGATATTACTTATTACCCCTTAGCACGGGCTTATTCTAATGACTCCATGTGTGACACAGTTTTGGACCCATGTGAAATTTGATCACGGGTAAAACCTGGCAAACATATTGGGGGTTAACACACAGGCTTAAATGTGGTGTTCACATTTATCGTACGATCGTACTGTATCCAGTATGCGTATGGAGCAGACTTCCTCATTGTGTCAGGCAGAAGAGCCAGCTGGGCTTCATGCTAGTACACACTTTGCAGTCCAATTCTCAGAAAGTATTGGAAGCCCAATGAATTCCCGGAACTTGCGGTTACTGGATATTTAAAAGCATGTGGCCTGGAGTTCATAAAGATCTCTCTCTCTCTCTCTCTCTCTCTCTCTCTCTCTCTCTCTCTCTCTCTCGCTCTCTCCCACATCCTCCTCTACCCGTCTTTTTTTCTCTCTTCATGTTATATAAACTTTGATCAACACTGTCTTCCTTTTTTCCTCCTCGTTTTTTTCTCTCTCTATCTCTCACTCGGTCTCACACTCTTTCGCTGTCTCGTCTCCTCATCTCCATTCTTGATTTCCTCACTTCCCCCTTCCATTTTGCCTTAAGGGAAAACAAGTAAACATAGAGACCACAGATGTTAATTTATCAAGATTTCGCTGTGTCTGTTTCTGTCCATATGTCTGTCTCTCTCCCCCTTCTCTCTCTCTCGACCACTTAGTCCTCCACTGTCTCTCAATCGTTGCGCTACTTTTTGATTACCACCCCCACCCTTTCCTCAGCCCCACCAAATGCCAAATGTTCCTGTTTATTTAAGAAAAGAAAAGCAAACAAAGAACGCAAATGCTACTTGATCAAGATCTCTCTCGTTTCTCTCCTTTCCCCACCCCCCACCCCCACCCCTTATATCCTCTCTCTTCCTCACTCTCTCTCTCGTGTTTCTTCCTCCACTACTCTAGAATCAATAATGTATTTGAAATTCAATTAACATGCCAATCGGCGCGTTTCTTCTCTCCGCACCGTAGCGTTGAACTGAACTAAGTGAGCAAGGCTGTGTGTTATTATCCTCACAAACTTCACACCCTTAGGCCTACAGAGAATTAGCTCCAAGCTGTTTCAAAATTGTACTATGTCTTTTCTTTTATTGTTTTACCCAGAGATAATCCCGGGTAGCTCTAATAAGATTTTTTTGTGATTTTTTTTCATTTTTTGTTTTGAGGGATGGTTTGGTGGTGTTTTTTTTTTTGTGGGTGGGTTTNTTGGGGGGGGGGGGAGTGGTGTTCAGACTGGCGACCATACTTTTGTCTCGTTTTACTTCATTATGACCTGATCAAGACTGTGATTTCACTAACCATAGCTCCCTAGAAGGAGGGAAGAGAATTGCAACAGACCTGGAAAATTTGGAAGAAATAATCTAAAATTTGCAGTTGACATTTCTAGTAACTGCTGGAAAGTATCTGCAAATCAGCAAAGATGGCTAGCTGTTACAGAAAATATATGAAAAATTTTAAGAACCGAATTTTGGATTTTTGGGGGGAAGAACTACTCTTCTGGGCGTAGACCACGTAGAGTAAAAATCTGTGTTGAACAGGAGAAATTTCACGTGACAAAATACTAGAGTGTGATGGTTTCAGTTATGTTATTACTGTATCATGGATGAAAAAAAATAGACCATCTAGAAACAGCACGGAAAAGTCATAGATTTTTTTTTTTTCAATCTGTGGCAACCCTGAGGAAAGGAGCTAAGCATGGGTTAGTCAGTTGCGCTCAGCCCAAATCTAAAGTTAACGTAGATCTAGTGAGCAAGTGATTAAGTATAGTCTACACAAAATAAAAAGTTCCCTCCCTGCATAGACCTTTCTAAACGTGTCAACTCCAGGGAAACTCTTTGGGGATTTTAAGCAAAATGTAAAAGTCTTTAGGAGTGTGATTGCGTCTTCAAATCTCTTTTTTAGAAGAGAAAGATGCACCAGCCAGTAAAAGCCAACGTAAAAGACCATTTCAGCCAATCATATTCTTCCATCAGTGGAAAAGTAGAAAATGATGGGATCTCATACATCGTAAGAATTACAATACATTACCTCTGCACGTTGAACTCCACTAAGGATGCACTCAGCACCAATGCCATAAGGTAATTCCTACGATGGTAAGAAATCCCATCTTTAATGCGCAAGCTCTCAAAGAATTGTTGAAGTTATGGCTTGCAATGGCCGGACGACCGTGCATGTATCATAAGTGAGATTTGTTAATAAAGTAAAGCGTCACACTCTCAAACTTCATCTACTCATAATATCCGCATGCTCGTTGTATTTTGCTCGTTGCTGGTTATTTGTCCCAAGGATAGCACCACGACACAGATGGGTGCTACGACACAGATGAAGCAAGCCCATTCGTCTTCAGCCTTCTTTGCCAACAGCGATTGCGGAGTGAGCTGGCGGATGGTACCTATCATCTCTTGGTTGGTCTCAATCCTTTGTCTCCACGCAGTTACCTTTTGCGTCTATTCCATGCAGTTGACTTTTGCGGCTAAACAATGCGATAATATTTTCTTCGGGCCTCTTCATGATACTGTGATAACTGTCAGACTGCTCTTCTTACCACTTGGTTTCTAAAGTCCGTTGAACATTCGCTTCCGTAATTTACGTGGTTGTGAAGTCTGAGGAGCGTCCAAGAATGTGGTCTGCACGCTCATTCTATTGCACTGGCCCAAGGTCCCTTATTTTTGTACATGTATATGAAGTATATACACGAACTCGAACACACTACAAACTCTAAATTATAGAGTAGTCCCTTCAGTTTATTTGGCCATATTGGGGAGGGAAATGAAAGTGAAGGATTGTCTTCACATAGAGCAGGGCCTTTGGAGGGAGATGGGGTGGAGGGGAAGGTAGTTCCGATCTTGACTGTAATGTTGCGACCAAAATGTCCTGTCGAAGTACCATATGCCTCTTCCTGTTTTTGTTTTCAAACTGTGCACTTCAATCCCGTCCCTGAAATCTGAAATCTTTATATCGCTAAGTCCTTCAGTGATAAGCCACCACTTTAGACGATATACAGTGGGTTCTCGATAATAACGGAATGATCGGGATTTCCGAAAATGTGTGTGTTACAATTGTGCCTTGTTCTTCACATTACGATACGGAAACTATAGTGTTAACCTAAACACCATAGTTCATGTGCGAACAGGCAGACTTGGCGTTGATGATGCTAAATGCAGTGCATCTGTCAGTCACTGATGTGACGCGTGATAGCTCCCGGTAGTAGGCCTTTAAACACTGACAGGAACAATCTCACCCACGCATCCGTTGTCCGACCACTTCATTAATGAAAGATGGAAAAAAGACACAAAAAAAAACACATTTGCCTGTTTAGGCAGTTCACTTACCCTAGCAGCAGGATCTTAGTTTTTCATGTCCCGTCATGAACAATAACAATATTGTCCCCTTATGAGAAGGGCTGTTTTAACAATAACAAAGATATGGGTGAGAAGCGGGGTTTGAATCGATGCCTGTTATAACCGAGTTTCTGCTAATAGATGGGGTACATTATAATACAGTATGTCGTGGAGTAATCTAGTAATGCCTCATGAGTCACCCATAGGCTTAAGATAAGAATGTGGTTCCGAGTCCTTTATTTGTGATAAAGATTCAATTCACGAACCCGAACACTCATATTAATATAATTATTCGAATTTATAAGCTGGTCGAGTCTGTGTTAGTGAAAAACAACAACAACAAAATCTCTGTCTATTTCCATTGTGACTGTGTTGTTGATACCGCAGAATCAGTAACACGATCTTCGGTTTATTCTCTTTATCAAGACCTCACAGAAGCAGCTAATGATAGCTACAGTAGAAACTTGATACTAAGCATGGTCCTCGGTAGTAAGGATACCTCGCTAATGAATTGCATAAACTTTATATGCACGGATTAATTATTATTCCTTCATTTGTCTAATTCAGAATGTCGTCGATAATTAGTACTTTTCCTCCGTGCGCTAAGGCCCTCCTATTATCGAAATTCTACTGTATTAATAGACTCCCTGGCAGCCTTGGCTCGTCGTTGGCAAGACATTGGCTTGAACTTGCAGATCGGTTGTTTGTGATCGTGATCTATATTAGTGTCCTCTCCCCCAGTGACGCACATGTTTAGCACCACGCTCTCATCAGCGCAGCTGGTAAAGAGACACATTTATTATGCGATTAAGCAACTCTTAATAAAATATTTCCTGAACCTGACTCAAATATCATGACTAGACCGTAGTTGAGGCTCATCCGTTTTGGTAACATTTTATCACACGTATCATTGTTTATTGTAAGAACAGACAGGGAACAGGAACATGCCTCTGAACAACAGTAATAAACACACACACACAAAAAAAAGTAACAATAGGTAGCAGTCCTGACTTAATTTCAAAATTATCATTTAGAACTTCTGCTCATAATATGAATAGTTCAAGTTTACATGTTTATGTCATTAGCCTGTCTGTTAGAGAGAACTGATTACATACTGTCCCTAAAAAATAATATAGGACATCACGCTTGTGAGCTACATTTAAATAAGTACTTTCAGATAAGGTCATCAGAACTGGTTTTAGATTTCTGAAGAGTGTTACCAATATTTGAGATAATAAATTTGTGGAGTATGATATTTAAGTTACCGAGGAGCCTTAAGATTTTTTTTCTCGTTCTTTCTGTCTTTTGATATACCATTTCTGGTGTCTGAATTGCGCCTCTTTACGTTATGTTTGTCAGATTGAAGTTATTCATGATATATCTGTAATATTTGCTCATTTAATTTTGTACGTTTCGTAAACCTGAGCTAAAGAAATTGTATTGTATTGGATTGGATTGGATTGGATTGTATTGTATTGTATTGTATTGTATTGTATTGTATTGTATTGTATTCATGTGTGAGCAGATGAAAAGGGCGTCAAGGTCTGGGATGGAAGTTAAGAGACAATGTTCAAGTGGTTGGAATAAGAGCATTAACTTGCTGCGAACTTGGCACAGTGGAACATTCAATGTCCTTGCTGAGAGATTCTGCGTTCGATTCTCGGCGGAAACATGACAATTTTCAATTGAGTTTGGTATTTTTTCGGTCATTCTTCCAAAAATTGAGCTTTCACAGTAATTATATTAAAAAGTATCCCCAGTGGCACACATTCCAGAATGTGTAACAGCTTTAACTACCAGGTCGAGCTGATTAAAAGCATGATTTACCATCTGGTCACACATGACTTCCCATTTGGGTTGGAGATGGAGCGGGAATGCTAGTGATGTAGGGTATTTACCCCAACAACAATTGTCGCAGATAATGGAAGAGGGGATTGTTGGGTTTTTTTTTAATCCAAAAGAGGCTGTCTGTTTTTTTTTCAGCATTTGTCCCTGGAAATTCTCAGTATGGTACCGAAATTCTACCGCGAAAAGCAAACCTAAGTCCTTAGCTGGAGTGGTACATAATTTTAATTACAGCAGATCTCGACCAATTTTTTTTCTATCGTACGTTCCGCTACATGTCAGGTATGTAAATCTCCCGGTATTTCCAGTCATTTTCTTATTATCATGACCATGGGACTCAGTAGTAATGATCGTAGCAAGATTAGTGGTTGACCATTCTACGGTAACCGATGTAGCTGCTGCTTAGAATGGGTAATTTGCAGGTATTTTCATCGCATACCATTTACATGCCTGACATGATACATAGCCGCGCTGAGCCTCACGGAAATTTGTTGACAATCAGAATGCTTCATAATTCTTGCAGGTTTTGGGGAATGCAGTTTTACTGCAGTTTTAAAATTTGATGAGATTCATAACGCTTAATAATTCATGCAGCTCTTTGGGAATGAGGTTTTCCTGCAGTTTTAAAATTTATTGAGAATGCTTAATAATTCATGGAGCCTTTTGTGAATGCGGTTTTACTGCAGTTTCAAAAATTGATGATAGTCACAACGTTTAATAATTCATGCAGGCTTTTGAGAATGCGGTTTTACTGAAGTTTTAAAGTTTGTTGAGAATCATAATGATTAATAATTCATGCAAGTTTTTGGGAATGTGGTTTTACTGCAGTTATAAATGAAATTATAAGACACAGATGAGGAAGTTTTGGAAACGTGAAAACCTTTTTTTTTTTTTTTTGAAGCTTCTAAAGGATGTGTACATGTAAATCTACATGTATCATGAATTGAATGAAGTAAGAATCAGATAATGCATCCACCCACATATCCACATGACACGACTTTACACTTTCATTTTCTGTTGCTGGGAGAGGAGGGATGTATGGGGATGGATGAAGAAGGCAACTGATATCTAACTTCCACGGGTGTGAGCAGATGTTTATACGAGGAGGGCTACTAAATTGCATGATCGAACAAACCATAGAAATCGTAGAAAGGTTTGAGGGAAGGGGAAGGAGGGGGGAGGAGTGCTGTGCATACGTGAGTTTCTTAAGACTTTTTTTCTTTCTTTCACGCTCTCTCTCCTTCCCACACTCTCTCTCTCTCTCTCTCTCTCTCNGCCCCCCAAAAGCATCTGCCACTGACGTGTGACAGTGTCTACACAGTAAATGGCAGGCAGTAGCGAACTATCGACTAGATAGCAACTACTGTGATCCTCGGGAAACACTCGAGAGAAATAATTATCGTAGATCTATAGGTTACAGCTTCGCTCTTGAAATTGCTGGCTGAAGGGGCGGATCCTTCGATGGGATTAGAAGAACTGTGTGAACTTTTCTTTTTTCCCCTTTAAAAAAAAGTTTACTGTATAATTATGAAGTACTCAATAACAGTGCGATAGTCAGGGCGATAAGATTCCGCTATTGAACTACTAATAATATACAGTAAATCTGAATCCAGTGTTCAAATTCGTTCGCTCTTCGCTTTTCACTTCATTTTTGTTTGTCTAGCGTTAGCAAGATCACCCACCATCATAATGTGACTTTATACGCCCCTGACCTGCCGTGTGCTTACCTCAAGCGATGGGTTATGCGCTGCCTTTCCTTGCTCGTCTTCGTTGTGGGGTATTGTTCCGTATGCCGTGCCGACGACTGGGTTACGCAATCTACGGAAACGTATAGTACCGGTTGATACTTTTATGTGGGCGACAGCCGGAGATAGAGCTTCACTCAGTGAGATGAAAACATTGATTTCTGTTTGGCGCCGTGGAGGGCTGGTCCGCGGATGAGGTGTAAATTGGATATATACATACAACTTGTACATGCCGTGAGCGAGTGTATAAAAAGTGAGAGATGCCTCGTATCAGGTAAATCTCATGCACGGGCGAGACAGGCAGTGAGCATCACGATTTGGAACCCGTGCAGTCAATGAAAAAACTCTAACCTTTCATCTTGATTTGATCTCCGAGGCTCTTTGTTTTTTTTTTCCTCCTTCACTGTATCGTTCATGGTTTATCCGTTCTTTCTATCTCACTGCGCCTTTGTCTCTGTTAAACCGTTCTTCACATTGTTGTTTGTCTTTTTTTTTCTCTTAAATAAGCCTACCTACTGTAAGGTACATAGATTGCAGCTTCTTGCCTTTTTTAAGAGTGTCACATGTCATTTTCTGTAATACGTCACAAAGAGAAAAAATTAGAAAAAGAAAGATTTGGGG
>JAWQUT010000021.1:2159181-2196689 GCA_033807755.1 Ellobium chinense | reverse complement strand
GGGGGGGGGGGGGGCGCCGATATGTCAAAAGAATCGACCGCAGTGTGTATGATTGTAATCCTGGAAAAATTATGGAGTTCTTCTCTGGAAAAAAATTATTTCCAAATTGGGACATGAGCTGTCAGATACCGTTAGACTGTGCATCCCATTTTTTTTTGCTTGACGTTCATTTTTTTTGCTTTTCATTTGCACTTTATTGTGTCGCTCTTCGTTTTGTCAGGTTCTCTAAAGCACATCATGAAGATGCATATATTGATCTCGACTATTCTGTGGTTTCAAAATATGTGTGCAACACAAAACCTCGGTTTGAAACTGAATTATAACACTACGGAGTGCATCATAGCCTGGGCTCGTTTCCGGCCATTATCATGTTGTAGACGCCTTGGGAAAGTACAAATTTTAATATTTTTTTACGTTTGCCTCAGCCCATGGGATTGTTTAATGGGCACTTAGCTAGAAGCAGTGGAAGAAATTTTGTCAAAGTGATGATGATCAGTACCTGTAAATGGCAGCGGCACTGTTTACTCTCTTAGGGGAATTGATATATTCTTGGAATGATCTGGCCTGCTGGGGTAATGGTAATGTGAAGTTGCGTAAGCCGACAGTTCTGGGATACCAGACTTATAAATTCCTTAATTAATATTATGATTATTATAGACTATCAGTTTGCAGCTGCGTTGCCATCCTGTTACTTAGCGCTTGACTTAAAATTATTTATGGCTCAGTGGGAATTTTCAATTTATAATGACTTGAGTTCTAGATTACAGAAGAGGGAGAATAAATAGACTAAATCTTTGCAGTTTTGTTTTTTTTAATCCTGCCGGAGTTGAGAGGGGAAAGGAGGGAAGGATAGCGCGGGTCACACGCATCGTTGTAATGTAATATTCAATTTTTTTTTATGCTTTGTTTTGATTTGGTTTGCTTTCAGATTTGTTGATATTTGAAATTAGAGTATCTACATCTAAGCAGAACAGCTTCCAGATCCAGTTACGAACTATAAACCAAACCTCCAATTACATCTTTTTTTTCACAAAGCTCATCTGTTAAACTAAGAGCTGCGCTTTTTTAAAAATAATAGTTATATTTCCAATCTAGTACAGAAATAGGTGATGAAGGGTCAGGATGGGCTGACCTAGACTGGACCAGGGTGCTCTTTATAAAGCTATTGTGCGCAATGCGCTCACTCACGTATATCTACATCCTACTTTATGCAGCCGGTTGAGTTGAATGCTGTTTATGCTTTTTGCTTTTAACAGATGATGATAGGAGGACAATAAACCTTCATCGCCGCTGATCATTAGTTCTAGACAACACAAATAGTTGTTCGTAACTGGCTTGAGGTGCTCTGGCAGCACGGCCTATCACGATTTTCTGCTTGCAAGGGAGTTAATTGTTCTACTCGGCCCACGATCAATATGAAGTGGTGATTTCCCTTTGAGAGATAAACGCGCGTGCGCGTGGCTCCAAAGAGTCAGATACCATACATACGGACATGTATTTCCAACTCATGCGTTTCCCTGGTTTAGACGTGTCAACTGGACGGTTTGGTTTGCATAATATTCCATCGGGTATTTCACTGAAAATAGGAATAGTAAGACTGTGATTTAAAAGTCTTGTGTCCAGGTTAATGCTGATCACTCTAAGGCTTTCTCAACTCCTTAGGAAGCATACAGTGCCTTTGCCATTTACAGGTGATGATCACCAGCAATCTGACAATATCTTCCATTGCCTATAGCCATTTATCCATTTTACAGGCAGATGGACTGGGGGAAAATGTGATTAAAATGCTTTCCCAAGGTACTTACGGCATGGTCGTGGTCGGGAGTCGAACCACGATCTTTTTATCTTGAGTCCAACGCTCTGACCATTTTATCACACTGCCCCACTATTAATACTTGGGTCATGCTAAAATTTTAATATTGCCCGGAGTTGACTGATCCAATCTGCACTCTGGGCTGGTCTCCGAATAGGACAACGGCTCATACGGACTATAAATACCGTTTTAACTCACTGAGACTGGTTAGTATTCAGATTAGAATTAATATACTAAAACTGTGCAGTTTCTAAGAACAGTCCTCAACAAAAAGCGTGAGAGAGTTAGACTGGCCTGGGAAATGTGCAAGATAACTTGTTACATACTAGTGTTGAACCAATGGAAGAAAGATGACGACATAGCACAGTGTTAGGCAATGGACGATGCGCGGTGGAGGACGTGTATATGGTTCTTCTGTCTTCTTGTGAGTTAATAACCAGCCATTCAGGATCGGATTAAGTAAGTGTGGGGTCCTTAGCCAATAGATGTCATGCACGTGGTCCCTTAGTGACGGAAAACCGACACCGGGCTCGTAAGTCTTTGAGAGGCACGGGGGCCTTTTGAGTCCCTCGACTCCATAAGGGACGCATGACCCTGGGATAAAATCCTTTTCTACCCGATAAGTAATCCGACCCTGCTTACACCCTGCCAGCCATCGAGTCTGCGAGACACTTCTTTTTCTATTCATGAACAACATGTTATTTTAGCCCTAGTTTCTAATGGAAAGAATCTAAGACATTAATTCCCTCTCTCCATTGTCTCACTTTTAGAATAATTTGACCCTGCTTCGCTGCCATTTTCTCTGTTATTTAAACTCAATAAATTATTGGGTTGTCTGGTCGAAATGAATGTGCAGACTAGACCACATCTCTGTCCTAACGGTAAACAGTCTTGACTAGAGTAAAAGTAAGATTTAGTCGCTGTTGACGATACTGGTCTTCGTTTGTAATGACTTCCCGCTTGTTTAAGCTCTGCAGTTCATTTCCGCTCGAAGAGAAGGAAGTCGTAAAAGCTGATGTCTTCTGTAGACTAGCGATTTCAAAATGAAAACAGATCGCCTGTTAATGTCAGATGGCGGGAAATTCTCCAAACTGATAAATGCTCTCTGGGTTAAAAGTCAAGTTAGTCCAAAGGATCGCCCAAGTTTATGTCAACTGAACGCAAAATCTTTCGTCCTGGAAAACAGGAAGGGGTCTAGGTTGTTGTTTTTTTCCCCCGGTTATTTGCACGAGTTTTTCTCTCATTTGAGCAAGTTTTGTGTATGTGAGTTTGCGCACCATGAGGCTTTGCACCTTCTTTCCAGCATTTAGTTTTATGCACCGAAATCCTTTCTTTCGACACACATACATGACAAAGGAAATGACGTCTTTATGGCATGTAGAAACTTTGTTTTCTGAAACAATATACCTGCTGTTTATGTCAGGATAAATAAAATAAACTTTAGAGGCAAGTACCCAGAGATCTGCGATCCTTAAGGATTTCAGTACTTCCATGGATCAACACACCTTAGATTTGAAGATGTACTATTTATGAATACAAATAAATGAGAGAAGAGTGTTTTCTATAGACCTATTCGTATTAAGATTCAGTTTCAGACTTAAAGTACGGTATCTCACATTTTCACCAGAAAGTGGAGTCGAGATCTAAGGCGTGATATATTTATCCTTATTCAGGTTGTCTTTCTCACCATCATCCTCCATTATTGGAGCTTTGTGGGGGAATAATACTTAAGTCTCTAATTATCGATTCTCTTTCGATTCTTATGCTCACAAAATAAGATTAAGGATCATTTCAGTTGGTTTTTTTTTTTTGGTACCTTATCGGTACATAGGTCGACATGACACTGAGTGTTGCGAGGGTTTGAAAATTTTACTCTCGGTATGGTTTTGATACAAGATGTAGTTTGCTGAATCTGAATAAGTATCGCATTGCATTATTGTTCATGATGGTTTTTGAGGCCTTTTTTTTAAAAGTTTAGTTGTTGTGCAATTCGCAATGGGATTAACGGCAAAAGTTTCAAAGCTTTTCGAGACGAGCCAAACAGATTCGAAATGTCGTCGACATTCTGATACGTATGTCGGAGTTTTGTCACCGATATCGAAAGTACTGAGTATCGAAGTATCGATACTCAGAAGCGGTCTTGCATCACCATCATCATCTTGTACACAAGACTTAACACAGGAATGTTGAAAGCTTTCACCTAATGAAGTGAGAGTGACGGAATGACATTATATGCGCTATTAATGTTAAGTTTTTGGTGGGTTTTTTTTTTAACTCTGAGGTTTCATAGTTGCAATACTCCATCGTCAGGGCCAGATTTAAGTAATGCGCGAGTTCATAACTGAAAACTGACAACAAAATTATACCATACATGTAGATTCATATACAAGAAAAAGTGAATAGGGGATGCAGTTTCGTTAGGTCCCAATAAGTACTAAACAGGTTAATAATCATCATTTGATAACGGAAAGAAGTACGGCTTCTCAAATTTTATCATTGGCGAATTTTACTATGGATTATAGCATGAAAATTTCACTACGTTGAAATATTTCAGTTATAACTCCTTCTAATTATGACATGAAAATTTTACCGCGATATTCAGTTGCAAAGTTTTCTTACTTATAGCATGAACAATTCACTATGATCACATATCACGATCTTCTTTTATTTTCTTTTTCATTATCATCATCGTCATCATCATTACAACATCAAGGTATCTTGCTTGCGGACAAGGCCACCATCACGACATCGACCTCCACTTTCATTATCAACACCATTACCACCACTACCACCACTGCTGCCGCCTCTTCTTCCTCCTCTTAGGTCGCTGTCAAAACTTCTTTTGCCTCCTTCAGCGACGGTACAAGCACACAGACCGCCGTCCAATGACAAAGAACCGTATGATAAAAAAAAACCCACTAAAAATATATATTATGACGGACAACCCTTAGAATCAGCGAAGATCGAGTAATTAGGCAGCTGTTGTTTATAGTTGCCAGGACAAAGGAATCGGCAGTAACAGATCTCGAGAAGCGAGAGGTGTGGGTGGGGGTCGACATTATTTTGTTGTCACTTTTAGCACTCTTCAACTCTGTAATAGTTTCCTTCTGCATCGGACCCACCGAGGATCTGTAGATAGATAGATAGATAGATAGATAGATAGGTAGATAGATAGATAGATAGATAGCTTGTGCTGTCCTTTTATTATCATTATTGTTATTATTACTGTATTATTATTATTATTTCTAGTCTTTGATGTACATGTTCTTCAGCTTAATAACATTGTGCACGTTTTTTTGCCAGTCTAGAAATTCTCGATCATGCGGACCTCATTTAGTATCATTGTTACTTTCGAACTTAATAGCAATAAAATAAAGCAGAATTGATACAACATTAACNACACACACACACACACACTCCACCCCCACCCCATGAGGCAAGTTTGCTGTTCGCAGGTATGCTTTAGTCGCCGAACTCGCTTTTCGCCAATGGTGGCGAATATTCGGTGTTCTTTCGTTGCACAGCTAAAGTTTGCTCGCATCCTTCTGAGAGACAGACTATAATTGCTGTTTAATATGTCAAGCGCGGTGGACTAATTATTATGACTACTCGAGGCCGCTGTCGTTCACGAGGGTTGAGATGCAACCACGACTCAGTGATTCGAATCCAAGAACGAGGGAATACGAGTCTGAATATCAGACAAAAGAGTCCAGGGATTCGAATTTTGTTGGGAGTTCTGATGGGGAACTCCATGGGGGTGGTTAGTAGAATATATGTATTTTTGTTGATACCAGGGGCGTAGTGTATGTAATAGGCTTCTCAGGAGGATTAGATAGGATTTGTGTGGGAAGTACTTACTCCATCGAGCGCAACTTCTATTTCAACAGGAACTTTAAACTAAATACTTCTATTTTATATCTAGTGCAAGTATAGGACAACTATCCGCTTATTCGCGAATGCCCCTTAATCACAACAATTCTCAGATTACAGAGTACTGTATTTCCTATGGTATATAAAAATCACAGGATAATGCAACTCTTGCAATTGGAAATTGTCCACAGCTGCTGAGGAGCTCCGATTTCGCGAGGTTAACAGTAATCGTGTGTAACATAGACAGGTTCTAGAGTCCCAGATCGCATTGTTTCCACAAACTACCGTCCGATTTTTTTTTATTTAGAATTTCAGATTCGAATCCAGATGCGGAATCTGATGTGGATGGCATGTTCGAATCCTTATTGGAGTCCGCGATTCGCCCATCACTTGCCGAGATGCACTCAAGGCGGCATATTGATCTCACTAGAGCACGCGTCACGGTCGTAAAACAAGATTAGATTTGAAGATAACCGATAGCTTAAGCCCGTTCCATCCTCTCAGCATGAAGTTGAGCCGGAAGCTTAGCGCAAAAGAGTTCTGTGTGTATCGTCACTGCATTGAGTTATGATTTATTGCATGTATTAAGACCTGGACTTGTCCTACATGTCCCGAGTCCGCAGTCGAGCGCTTGGTATCTTTTCAGAGATTATGGTTATTTCATGGTTATTTCAGAGGGAATCTATCTAAGTTCTAATGCATGGAAAAAAAAAAGGCATTGCAAGCCTCCATACAGTTTTAGAAATAAATAACGGCAGTATCGATTATTATCGACTGGCGTTCGTGGCTTTCAGGTTACTTGCTTGTTTCATTGACTGATTTCAAGGCTGAAAGATGCGTGTTAGCAGTGTTGATTTTTTTTTCTTCTCAAATCAAACTTACAACAAAAGAAAAATTAAACCAGAGAGTTGAGAGAGAGAGAGAGAGAGAGAGAGAGAGAGAGAGAGAGAGANGAGAGAGAGAGAGAGAGAGAGAGAGAGAGAGAGAGAGAGAGAGAGAGCAAGGGGAATGGTCACCTCTGTCATTGAACAAATCTTTTCTTTGCGAACGATAATGAGCAGCGAGTGAGGAATACATTTTTCTCTCACAAATGCCATCGTCCTAAGCAAGGTTACGATTATTAACCTCTTCGCTGCGTATGACGCACATGTACATCCTTACACTTTGTAATAAATTGTTCTCTGACGTACCGGTACGTCTCGAAAGTAGCGTTCCCTCCTGTGTCCGTAGTGTGTACTGGATAGTGAAGTAAAGCTTGGGCCGAGAGAGAGCGAGAGAGAGTGAGATTTTATAACATTTGAGTCTAATCTATACTGCTGATGAATACACGTGCGGTCTAGTGTTATTATTTTATATTTATAAACAGACGCAGACAGGACACCCCGACCTATCTGTCCCGATTTAATGGGTTGTCTGTTAATAAATAAATACATAAATAATATTTCCTACGTAATGAATTATTCCTACGGACAGGCCAATGAACCTATGGTGATTTGGTTACATCAGCACTCAAAAACAAAAAAACAAACATGACGTAGTGAGAGGGTTAATCTAGTTGCGCTGAATCGTACTGTTATTGTTGTATTAGGTTACTTTATATTTTCCAGTCCATTCAGCGTGAAATCGTCCAAGTGTCATTGCCCATAGGACCATTTCATGTTCGTAAAGCAAACGCACCATAAGTATAGGACAAACAGATTCTTGTGTTACGCTTCAACATTTTTGACAGCTATGACTGGCACCTAGACTAGTTTAGTTATGAAGCCGTGTTTTCACTATGGGTTGCTTGCTTACATCAGTATAACATACAGTGGAGATGTTTATAAATATCGTGCGATCTTCTTGTCATATGTAATTTGATATACAAAGTACTGTCAACCGAAAATCCCTTCCATTGTTGTTTTTTTCCGGATTGGTATTCATATAAGTGTGGCCGGGAAAGGGTGGGGGTCNTTTGGGGGGGGGAGGGGGGGGAGAGCAAGGAAGAATCTCTGAAAGAGTTTTGAAACGTGTTTTGTCATACTGGTCCTTTGACCAAAGCAGCTACACATTGGATCATTTCTGAAGAGGTCAGAAAGATAAGAATAAAAGATGAGCATATACTGTCCATTCTCGTGAGGAATTATCAAGCCCTGTTGATATAGGTCCGCGCTCAGTCGATAACGCAGATGTCAGTGACCGTTCTATGTTAAATTTGACCTGGTCAAGCTGTCGGACCCATAATAAAAATGTTCTTTCATGATGACATAAACCTAATTCAGTATTTTGTCGGCACAAACCAGTCAGCTGTTGACAACGATGGTCACATCATCTGAGAAGTCGTTCAGTACTGGCTTACTCATACTGATTTAAGATTCAAATTTGGTCACAAGCTCGGTTTGAAATTGAGGCCACTGCTGTTCACGAGTTTAGACTACCGAGTTTGACCTAGTTCAACTGGAGACATCACGGTGACTTCCCAGAACGTGTGACCCCTTTCCGTGTCGAAAATACATAGTTGATGATCATGTTATTAGTCTCCTGACGAATGCAGTTGATTCGCTGCCAAGATCAGATGTTAACGGTTTCGTCTCTGCTGAGCTGCTTTATACCAGACTTAGACAATAAGAGTATCAGTGGGAGGAGGGGGAGTGAGAGTATTTTCCCCTTGTCATCGTTTGCAACCAGTTTGCATTGTTATCACGAAAATTTATGTCGATACACTGCAAACATAATATATAGTAATTAAAAATTCCAGATGGCATTAGTCTCCTCCTCATCATCACTCTCTCTCTCTCTCTCTCTCTCTCTCTCTCTCTNACCCCCACCTCCAATTTATCCCACAATGGAACTTAAACGGGAATCATTGCATAAAAGCGCAGACTCCACTTAAAAATCGCCCCTTGAGGAGCCTTTTCGTAACTTCTGCCTTTCGCTTCTGAAAGACTGATTTCTTGGACTTTGAGCCTTTGAGCTCATCTCTTAATATATAGTTGCACGGCTTAGCCGATATCCAACGCAGATCCTCCATACTTATTCTCAGCTTTTATGACACAAGTAGAGATATTAAATCTTACTAACACTGGTGGTTTCGAATTTCTATGGAGTCAGTTTTGTTTTAATGTGTTTCTTTCTTAATGTCAATAAAGCATTTCTTTAGCAGCCACTCGATGCATCTCCCACTGTGAAAAAGTATTTCATTATATTTATGTTCTTAATTAACTTGCTGCATAAATATGAATATGAAGTTGTCGCTGATATTTGGAGAATGGAAATAAATGTGAAGTTTTTTATTGGAGTCACTTAAGTGCAGGGCCGTACCCACCATAAGAACTATCTCAGGCTCTAGATTTTTGTTTTACAGAATCCAGGGGCATACAGAGTAATCTGCGCCTGTGTTCAGAAAATAATGTATATTCCATTCTTCACAATCTATACGAATGGCATATTGTTTACTATAATACTAACGATCATGCAAATTCTCAGGATTGACCAATTAGGAATAGAGCAAAATAAAAGGTCATACAGACTTCCTAAATTCGCTTCTAGAAATGTGTGCCTCGTGTCATTCTGTTTAAAAGTTCACTGACTGTTTATATATTTATAAAATGTCTTCCCAATCGAGCTTCAGTTTTTCACAGTTGGTTAAACAGACGAATAAGAGACCTAACTACCTTGGAATACCCAAAATAGATGTACCAGAAATGTTTAAGGTCTTTCAAACTTTCTAAATTCGCCTTAAAGATGTTTGCCCGTTCCCATCACTGTACTGTCAAACCGTTTGAAACTTTTGTAAAGACGTCCACCTCTTCCCTCTCTAGCTCTTGCTTTTCAGTTGGTGAGACAGACGAATTAAAGACGTGACAACCCTGGATATATAGACTAGGTAATAACTGACCTTTCCGAAATTAGTACGGTTTTTCACAACCTTTGTAAATTCACCCTGAGAGGTGTTTGCCCCCAATACCACTACTGTACTGTCGTATCGCTTACAAGTTGTTCACTGATTTATATGTATGTTAAGACGCAAGCCTATTCCCAGCCGAAGTTTTAGTTTTTCACACTTGACGAGACAGATGAGTGAAAAGACCATAATGATTGGTGTCTTCCACAGTTCCCAGAGCATGGCTTCTACAACACAGTGGATAAGATCTTACTGTTCCGTCATGACGCCAACGACCCGAACATTCTCAGGAAGATTACCAGTGTCGCAGACGTTAAGGATGGATGCCTTATCGAGATAGTGCTCTCAGGTAAGGACATACTGTATTGTGTGTTGCAGTTCTTGTCCCGAAGATTTTTGAGTGCATGTCAGTGCGAGTATGCGATTTCTACCGTGTAATGGATTGCGAAACGGGGACTTTTGGTTAAAAGAGGAGCATCTTTTCGAGATTTTTGGAAAGCGTAGTTTAGCGCATGCACACTGTATTCCACATTTGCCTAAGTCATTTTTTTTTTGAGGTCTTGAGAAATTGAGCACTGTCAACCTGTTGCTCAAAGCAAAACAAGGAGGCAGATGTGGTTTAGCTTGTAAAATTGGAATGTAATAGTAAATCGAAACTCTACATTGTTTCAATAGGAAAAGGGAGATAAATGGAATATCAGAGTAATATAAACAACTCAATAAAAAAAGCAACAAACACTTACGCAGCTGTGGGATGAGCGTGACAGTTTGGTTAAAAAAACTTCTCTTCGAGATTTTCGAAAGCGTGGCATAGCGTATGTGTTCTCTTAAGAGTGATTTTTTTTCATCCTCTGTGGAATGCCCCCTNCTCTCTCCACGTAAAAAAAAGTATTGAAAATGTGGGTGTTCTTTAATGTAGATTTTTTTCCGTGATGGTTCATCATCCTGTATCCTTGTCTACATTTAGCCCATCACATGAAGACACCCTCTTGCCCATTGATATTTAGTTACACTATAGGCTGCTGAACAAGATATATTTTACATAGAGAATAATCTCGTCATATACATGATTCATCACACGTGCGTGAGTGGACTGCACAGTCTCACTGAACTCATGGACCGATCATTTACAGAATGCGGGTTGAGTCTAGTCTCATTAGAGCTGATTTTCGAATACAGCTATCGGTGTCACTGTTTGAGGATGTCATCTTTTCAGAGATCATCTTACTGCTGGCTTAAATCTCGTAGTCGTGCACAGCAATGACACTGTGCAAAGTCTACATATTTTGAATTTAAAGCGCTGAAATGACAGATCCAAATTTCTGATGAGGGTCCGTTTTTGCATTCCGAAACATTCAAAATTTACAGACGTCGAAGAGTCACATGTTTAATATCCGTGGTCCTCTCCGAAAATTTTGACAGAGATCGCGGGAGTGGCCTTAACGCCGATTTGTCATTTTGCTGTCAAGGAATCGGGAAATTGTGAATTTAAGAGGAGAAAAAAAAAAGAGATAGATTTAGGCTGTGTCCCAGGGTCTTTTATCCAGATAGAAGCTCTGTCTTGACACTTCCATCCATATATAGGAACTTACTTTGAATGTTTCACTTTTTGTGTGCGTAAGCTCATATTTGAAACAAAAAGAAAAAAAAGGGAGAGGGAAAGGGAGTATGTGTTTGTGTTTGCTAGATATTACATCCACTGGAAAACGTCCATGATTTCATGGAATTGTGTGACATTTGATATGCTAGTATAGAATTGTGTATTACTTTTGGACATTTTTGTCTGTTGTTTTACTGTGTTCACTGATGATTTGGTGGACGTGCCAGAGATGACAATTACTCAGAAAATATGAGCATTTCCCAAAACTCTATTGCGAAATTTCATGCCCTTTGAATAATTTACATTATTCACATATTCAATCATCTCCAGACCTACGCAAGAAAATATTACCCATTTAAAAAAATGGCATATCTTCTGTTTAAGTTTTTATTTGTTTTGTTTGTTTGTTTGCGAGCGCATACTTCGGGTTGTTGACCAAGACTGCTTCAGCAGCATGGTTACTTTCGTATTGTCCATTTTATATCGACTTCTTTGGCTTTGCCCGATTTCTTATGCTTTGTCACGCTTTGAGCATTTGCAAGGGATCCTGCTGTATGCCCTTCCCATTTCCATTTCTTGAGACTGGGGCGCTTTTAACCAACGAATCCCCATAGACCTCGAAAAATCAGAAAAGTCAAAGAAAATGGTGCTGTTGGTAGTTCCAGTAGCCGTATGCATAATCCTTTCGTTAGTTAACGTATTGCGTTAAGCACAGTGAACACTAGTCATGTTTTGGGAATTTCCCGTGGTTACCACAGTGCGTTAACTAACGTAAGGATTATGCATACGGCCACAGCTCTGAAAAATACCTGGAATCAGCAGAAGTGCCCAGCTCTCATGGCAAAGTAATGAAAATTCACAAAATGGGATTGACACTTTTTAATTTTGCTTGGAGCTATTCTTTCATGCATTGACCAACATGAAACGTCTTAAACAGGTAATGCCATTTAAGCGAGAAAGACCTGTTGCTTAATTATTCAAGTCCCACTATTATCATGGAAAAAAATGTTAGATCATCTGGAAATATCAAGGAAAAGTCATGGATTTTTTTTTTAAAACAAAAAGGTGTCAGCATTTTATGTCAACCTTGTAACCAGCCTTTCACGAACTGCTCTGCATGCTAGTGAATCATATTTGTCTTTCCACTCCACTGCCTCAGTGCCGGATTAAGTCACTGCAGAGCCTGCAGTATCAGGGGTGGATCAAGAATCCGCGGAACTTCGGTCGTACATTAGAGTCGAACGATAGATAGTGGGGGAGAGGAAGAGAGCGAGAAAAAAAAAAAAAGAAAGAATGAATGAGAAAGATAGAGAGAGAGCGAATAGCACTGAATTCTAAATTTATATCAATAAATTTATTTATTTGAGCAAAACAAACCAAATATTATACATGGCGGACCTTGCCCTCTGTAGGGCAGTCATAAAAAAAAATTCACCATTAATGTTGCAAAACAAGAAATCTAGCGTAGGATTTCCCACTTCACCAGACAGCTCTCAAGCATTTTGTGTGAAATCTCCGAAAATATTGAGCCCGTAGCATATGCTACTTTTGATACTAGGTTAATCCGGTACTCTACTCCCCCCCCTCNCTCTCTCTCTCATTTCCTCTCCACTCCTAGGGGTCTTCCAAACCTTGCAAGTATCGAGGCCTTAGGGGAGTTATGGGGTCCCTCTAATTAGGAGGAGGGATAGGAAAAAGATTAATACTCTCTCTTCCCATATGCCTGGGGTTTCCAGCCGATCTTCCTAATGAGGGAATGGCATAGAGAGATTATCTTAGAACTATGACAAAAATCAGAGCTGGGGCATAGTGACCTGTGTGACAAACAGGTCAACTCAAATACCGTTCTTGGTGGTGTACAAGTCTAATGTTGTTTTCTGTGTAAATGAAGAGAATCGTGTACGAGTCGTTTTATTCTCATGAAGAAGATTTGAAATGCCTAAATCCAAGTGTTACATTCTTCAGGTTTTGAGCTTGTATTTGGAGACCAATGCTGTTGTACTTGGATTACAGTACTGTTGTACTTGTATTCCAGTACTGTTGTACTTGGATTCCAGTACCGTTGTAATTGGATTCCAACACTGTTCCGAGAATCAATTTAAAGTCTGATGTTGTTTTCTATGTGAGGGGAAGCGTATACGAGTCATTTTACTAGCATGAAGATTTAAAAGGTCCAAATCCGCGTGTTACATTCTTCAGGTTTTGAGCTTGTACTTGGATTCGAATACTGTTCCGAGAGTCAATTTAAACTTGAGGTTCCGAGAGCTAAATTGTAAAAGCTTCTTTGAGTCACTTAATAACGATTTTGTCCTCGAACCATAGGAACTTTCCGCGATGGCCAAAACTAGTCCTTAGGTGTTGAGCCATCACTGTGCTCAAATTATGTGTCATGTAAGGAAAATGAGGGGGAGGGGGGTCGTTTATTAATATGTTTGACAATTTCAGTTTAATTGAAAATGCGGTTTAGATAAATTTGGTTTTCTTTTGCAGACCACAAGCCCCGCACATATGAAATCCGCTTACGCACTGGGGGGATCTTTTATTAATATGTTTGACAATTTCAGTTTAATTGAAAATGCGGTTTAGATAAATTTGGTTTTCTTTTGCAGACCACAAGCCCCGCACATATGAAATCCGCTTACGCACTGGGAAACGTTGTCTGCAACAAATATATTTTTTTTTAGTTTTACAAATTCAGGGCTGCATTTCACCACCTCTTTGGTATGATTACATTTCATGCGATTTCTTGTACATAATCAATCCAAAGGGCAGATCTTATATCTGCAAGTTTTCACTCAGTTTGGATTTCGGACAAATTAAGCTCCCGCAATCTTTAAAACAAAAAAAGAGCAGTGTTTGCATATGGCATAAGTTGTGAGATACGACCTTATAGGTGAATACGAAGCATTCATTAGGAGCTGAACTGTAGCAGAGACATTGAAGAGACTGTTTCACGATATTCTGTAGTCTTCGTCGGGAACGTTACAGACTGCGCTTGCTGGTGACACCGATTTGATGCTTAATCGATCATGCTGGGATCCGCTTAGTACTTACTGCAGATGATGTAATAAAGCGAAGTTTTTCGCTGAGACGTCGTGCAGAAAATACTGTCATTTTCTGAAAAGATCGGTGCGATTAATCAGAATGTCACTAAGTGAAATTGATTGCAAGATTGCAGCATGTCCCCATGCTTTTCCGCTGCGGACTTTACACTGCTGTAAACATCCTGTAACCCAATACATGCTTTCGGATGCTAGTGGCGGGCAGTATCGTATATATTTTAGTGCTAAGCAGTTTGGATGTCGGTAGCAAGACACAAATTAGTTTGGATATCATTTCATATTAAGATATAATTGGCAACAGTTTGTCAGACCTAGACCGCCTGTCCATGCAGCAACATTGAAAGATATCGGACGTGTCAAAAATAATAGAAATGTCTACGGATTTCAAGAATCGAAATAGGCTTGATAATTGAGATATTTAGAACGTGAGGGATGGGGCTTGCGATACTTAAAAATTCAGTCCTGCCACTGTCGGATGCCAGACTCCAGTGTTGTCCTTATTTTGAAAGAAACTGTATCCGCATCTTCATTATAGACGGTGGCAACGTAACGTCTCGTATTTCTGTCGTTATACTGTGCATGGGATGGCCGTTTACGTTACAACTCCTGATAGTATGTATCTCACTTTTTTCATTAATGGTTATCTTCCTCATCGTGTCCATCTGGCAGATTGGCGGATCTGAAATTTTGCCAGCGCTATTCAGTAGTTTTCAGACCAACCATTGGGGTAAAAAGGTTTTCTCTACAATATGATATACAATTGACGGTTTCAGTAATATAAATACTATACGGCAGGCCCGGGCTGCGACTAAGGTATTTCAACCTGGAAAACAGAAGGCAGAGGCTTTCTTTATATCTTGACCTTCTCCTTCCAGTGAAAAAAAAAAAAAGAAAGAAAAGGTTTGAGACGACCACGATTTAAGGCAACCTCTTTCCTAAGGAACGAAAAAGTAGGCACCATATTATACAAGTTCCACATTATTTATTTTGGTCTTATTCTTCATCGTATCTAGTCGATCTTGATCGTCCTCCTTTTTTGCCTTCGTGAATTTTGAACCAGACAATTAACAGAAAACAACACATCGAAGTCTTCTGTGCCGGTTACGTCCCTTTCCCCTTACGGAGTAA
Organism: Ellobium chinense; assembly: GCA_033807755.1. Lineage (NCBI taxonomy): Eukaryota > Metazoa > Mollusca > Gastropoda > Ellobiida > Ellobiidae > Ellobium > Ellobium chinense. Next base: position 2,181,333 of record JAWQUT010000021.1, on the reverse strand, counting down.
CGTCCTGTTGGTTACAGACCTGTAATGGGATTGGACCCTTTTTTCCTCTATGGGCCATATTAACATTTTGAGCTGTCCTCTGAACCCAAAGATTTAGCTTTCACCCAGACCCATACCAGATTGAAGCTCATTATGTGGCCCAAAGTTTGACTTACCCAACCCTAGCAAGCCCGTTGAAATTTTGAGCTTGGTTGCTATTTGTAAACAGTGTAAACAGAGCCTACATTTTTCACTGGTTAACGCCAAACCCCTCCTCTTCCGCCTGAGCATACCCTTGACTTGGCAGTTCCAGCCCGGGGCTAAATAGTGCCTGGCAAAATAAAGTAAAATGGACAGTTTCCCATGATATCAAAATTTCCTCCCTGGAGCCCTTATTACTGGAAGCAGGGCATGCCAAAGAAGGAAAAGGAGAAATGAAATATAGCCCCTAAGTTAAAGGACCCAAAAAGTGAAAGTACAGTTTAGGACGCAAAAAGTGAAAGTACAGTTACAGGCCCCAAAAAGTGAAAGTACAGTTACAGGCCTGTAACCTTTGTTTCCACCTCCAGAGTAACGTTTCCTTTCCCCTCCGCAGTAATTTCCCCTTATCATTTCAGAGTAATGTTCCCTTCCCCCTCCGCAGTAATTTCTCCTCACCATTTACAGAGTAACGTCCCTTTCCCCCTCCGCGCGGAGTAACGTCATCTCCACCCTGAGTAACGTTTCTTTTTCATCCCCTCCCTTTAGTCTCCTACTTCTGGAGTAAACTTTTCACACTAGACTAAACATATGCGTGCTCTTCAGTCATTATTTCTCTTCTTCTTCTTCTCCTCTCCTTCCTTCACCACCCCCAAATCCGTCGTCCCCTCCGGCCCCAAAAGCTCTCGGGTCCGGATCGATGGTCTCCGTTGCCGGCGATGTCTTGGATTTAATTAATCACGGGTCTCACTGGCGAGTAAATTGTCCTGCCGTTAAACCCAGTAGACTGGGACAGATGGAACTATTAGCAAAATTATTATGTGAAGATACCACGGGCTTTTCCACAACACGATCAGACGGGACTGGATAATAGTGACGACATATTTGTTCACTCGCACTGCGAGTTTAATTGGGTGGTGGCAGGGAAGGGAGGTATGTGTGTGGAGCGGGGAGTGGGGGGTGGGGAAGAGGGAATCCTTTTTATTATTATTATTATTATTATTATTAATTACTTAATTTCAGTTCCTTGTAAAGTATGCGGATGCCAGTGTATTTTTCCACTGGTGGGTATATCAGTTGATACAGCCCTCATTAACTTATCAAGAGGTCCCATGCCCAAAAAACTTTCCAGGCATATTATTTTACGCTCCCTCCAAATTTGTACACATAGAAAAATGCCTTCGAACCAATTACACATTGAGAACTTTGGCAGAGAATCAGGCTACTTATTACATACACTTTCACATTTTTTTTTCATTGCACGTTACGAACTAGAATCAGATGTGAATTTCTTAATAGTTCATTGTGTGCACTGATCGTAATGCCAGGAAATATATGCACACGGCCACCTCTTATAACGGTCCGTAGGGTAGGTAAACGCTCTCTGGTGACTCCATGCTCATAACGTACCTGCCTGCCTTCTCTCAGCTGACCTTCAGTTTGGTCCGCCCTTTTGCACCAACGCCTGATAATCAGAAGGTTAACAATAAAGCGATTACGTACAATTTTATGTTTTTACAAACTGGTCGTGAAGTTCATGCACCGGTTATATGGTCTTCATTGCAATGCAGCTCTAATGATGCATGGAGATGACAGACATTTCATTCTGCCTTCAGTGGCACATCCACAGCCAATGATGAACGAGCGAACTGTGCTGTCGTCTTAGCCATCCCTCTTTCCCCTTTCTTTTCTTCTTTCTCTCTACTACCGTTCATTCTTCATTTACGTAACTGTTTTCACTATCTCGAGTCTCCAGTGTTGAATTCTTGTGTCTGGGGATTCCGTCTGATTGATTTACAGTGTTTGGTGTTCTCTAGAGAATCGATGGGCAGAGCGACTGTCATTCTTCTACTCTGTAGAGACCTTCAGTTCCCATTCTTCAAGTCAGACAGACAAACACGCTAACTCATAAACAAACACGTCTGCCGCTTTTGACTTATCCTACCTTATTAGCAGAAGTCTCATAGGATACCCATTTTTAAACACATGAAAATATTCCGAACACGATAAAATCTCAAACCCCATACTTTCTTGAAAGTTTTGTACTTAGAGCAGCTCTAATTCTTGCCAGCTAAACATGGTCTTACATGATAGAGACATCGCTGTGCATGTCATTATCACGATTTATCCAAAAGGTTTCTGGTCGTCGTCGTCGTCGTCGTTGTTGTTGTTGTTGTGTTGTTGTTGTTGTTGTGTAAGTCTATTTTCATTCTCTTCGACCCTCTTCTATAAACATATATACTAGTCTTCATTAAACCTCTCGTTTTCCTTTCCCATTAAGGCCATAAGCTCCGATCATTTTGTGGAGTCTCACACTGACATGTTCTTAGGTCTAGATATGTTAAAGAAAGTAGACATACATAGTCTTTTATGTGCATCCTCATGTTTTTCTGCGTAGATGGTGAGATTCAATCCGAACTGACAAAATTAAAAAAAAAAAAAGCAGCTACATCGTAGTGGTCCGATCATATTGCACGTGACAAAACAGGTCGTAGAATGGATGTGACTTTCATATCTAGTTCGTGTACCGTCCAGCGCGACCGCAAAACCAGGAAATGCCATGCACATGCCTGCCTCTGCCATAATGTTTCGTAAGAGATTCGATCTTGAAAATAAATGTTCTCTAATGTCTTTCCCAGAGCATCCCCACCCTTGGACTTCACACTCCTTAACTTCATGCATGGACATACTCATACAGTTCTTGTAGTCAGTTGAGAGCTGGCGCATTAACGATGGGAGCTCTTGCCATCGTAAGAATTACCTTAACTCTGCATCTTGAACGCTACTAAGGGTGCATTCAGCACCGAATGGAATTAATTACGATGGAAAGAGATCCCGTCATTAATGCACAAGTCTCAAGTAGTGTCCCTACGAATCTTCCACACATTTTCCATGAGAGTTAGATCAGGAACTTGCTTGATCAGGGGGAAACATGAAATGTGACGTCCCTTATCAATATAACGGTAGACTTGGCTCTATGTTTCTGAGCGTTATACTGCTAGGACAAGAAATGATTACGAAATTTCAGTGCCACAAAAGAGAGCAGCAATAGAATGTCACCTAATATTTCTTGATGGACATTTTGTTCTGTTGTTGTTATGTTCGTTCTTGTTCATTAGATCAGTATGGACGTTCAATTTCCGACCTCGCCCGTCAGTTCTAACGGCAAAACACCCCGTCGGTTCGACGGCCGCGGGGAAAGTGTATGGAACGCTGCATTGTATGGAGGTGATTGTTGCTTGCTAGCCCCCCTTGATTTTCAGCATTCCCTAATGCACGAGGATGAAAATCAATACAATCTGGACCATTTTATCAGCGCCTGGTTATGCCACAGCACCATCCGTAAACACTTGGAATAATCGCATCTCGAGCAGATAGCAAATCCTGGATTGTTGACCGCCGCCGCTCTATTCGGCTTTCCCCCCCGCAGTTCCAGGCGATCTTACCTGTCGCTCCGAAAGTGTCGACACTCCTGGCTGTCCGTCCATGGCGCAATGCTGTTGTTTTGTTTGACATGTTAATAAGCGGTGTCAGTTGTTTAGGACAAATACAATTGTGAAGATATACAAGCTCAAAGCGTTGAACCTGTCATGAGTTTTTGCGGTCACAGCAAAAGAATTTTTTGCTTGTCTTGCAGGTCGCTGGAAGAGTATACATCGGAAAGTGCAGTTTTAAATTTTAGCAGAATTAAAGCATGTCAGTGAAGCGAATTGAAATCTGTATTTATTTCGTCTTCTTTTGGTTCTTTTAATTTCCATTTCGAGTTTTTTTTTTATCTTCTTAAATTAGAAAAAAAAAAAAGAAAGAAAAAGCAGGCCTCGTGTTTATGTTTGTCATAACATTAGGCAGTATGATGAATCCTATTCTTTTTCACAAACAATATTCTTGAAAAGATTTGTTTTCACACATGATCATCAAACTTTGGAAAATGAAGAAAAGAAAAAATTGAAAGGTTTAACATGAGGTTTCTCTAGCTGATTAGTTCTGCCACTTTCCTTACAAATTCAGTTCGATTGATGTATTGAGGCCAACAAGGCTGAAAACAGGCGATAGTGAAAACATCCAGCCCACTGATTATTCGTATGCTTCAGAGTACTGTTTATCCTAGGAACGATTGAAGTGTTGAGTTCCGTCGATCTTTTTTTTTTTTATTCTCTGCTTTAGTTTGATTTTTTTTTCTTTCGGTTCCGAGAGACTGATAGCAGAATGAGAGGGCAACGGTTTGTGTCTGGTGCACGCCCTTTAGTGTGGTTAAGAGACCATTGATAGCGCCCAAGACAAACTACTGACAGCTGTTCCAGATAGCGCATTGATTTGTCATTTTTCGATTGTTTCTCCCGGAACCTGTTGTATAGCTTATTAACTTGACATCACGAAACGATGTTTTGGGGTGTTTCATATTCCTAAAAATGTTTCTGACGCAATCGTTGTTGTTTTTTTCTTTTCGGGTCACTTACATGAAAACTGTTAAATATAAAAGAAGAATCCTATGTGATCAGTTAAAGAGTGTGTCTTCGTTAATGCTTGTTAAGTCAGTATTGTCACACCTTAGATTCTCTCGTTGGTTACCTCTATTCCGTTGTATTCATTAACACTTTTTGTTCTGTCGGTGGCATTCAGGCTTATTTCTAAATTAGACTCACAAGTAACAGATGCGTTCTGGATCCAGTTTTTGAAGCGTTGGAAACAGAGGTGATAGAATACACGAGACAAGAAACAGTAGGTGTCATACAGAAATCCAGTGAAATCCCACTTTGCGTGACTGTTTGTGTCATGCGATCCCGTCTTTAAATTCTATTATACAGTATTTCAAAATGTGACCATCTGCCGAACGACATAGACACGCACTCATTAACTCGCAGCGAGTAACAACCATACGTAGGCCGTATAGGCGTTCTGCACAGCTGCAGGGGTGCACACATGAGGGTGCAGCCTGGAAATAGGGAAAGAAAAAAATGTGGATTTTAGGATATAGGAGTCAGCATAACACGTTAATAACTGTTGCACAATCACCAATAGAATAAAATAAACATTGTTCTGTTGTTGTTGTTTTTTTTTTTTGCATGCTTATGTTGTTTTTATTGTTGTTGATGAAGAGTCAAAGCAATCTATTATTCTGTTGTGAAAAGTAGGCATGAATGTTTGGCATTTGGTATAGATGTTGGTATGAACAGGAGAGTGTACATGGTTTTGATCTTGATGAGAGGCAGAGGGTTGCAAATGCCAACAGACAATCTAATTTGTCTTTATCCTTGTCTGTGGCATTTTCATTAGGTGATACCGGTGCAGCCATTTACATCATCAAACCAAGGTACAGACAAGAGACGTGTTTATCATGAAGCCCGTCATATTTATAATCCGTCGCCTGTCAGATCGTATGCCAGCGGTACCAGGTAGCCGGGGATATCTTTGACATTTTCACCAAGAACAAAATAAGAAAGAAGCCTCGCCATTAGGGGTGCGGGAGGACCCAGAGAACTTTGTTCCACATGGGAACACCGAAACCCTGCCATGCCATCTTCGTATTTCCTTAATCCCTCCTCCTCTTCCTTCCGGCCCTCGTCACAACTTTGAACAAAATCTCAGTTCAGACGTGAAGAATCGATACTCCACTGTAACTGCTAATTTCCTTCATATTTTTTTTTTCTTAATATGGGACTATGGACTCGAGGCCATCCTTTTTTTTTTCTTCACTTTGCAGTCGGTAGATATCTCCAGGATAATGTGCGCTTAAAGCTAGCTGGTCATCCTTTTCGCCATATCGTCCTTTCCCTCTTCCCAATTAGCTGTTCAGCTGAATCATAGAATTGACGTTTTTAATACCCAGCTGTTACTCCCATCTTGCCTACCCCTTTTTCATTGAAAAATGTTCCCATTTTTCATTGATTCATACCCATGAGATTTTGTCACTAGACTTTTTTTTAACGCAACCGTCGCGGATGTAATAATTACCACCCCACTGGTTGGGTTCCTGTCTGCCTCTGGTTACCTCCCTCGGCCTTCAGATTTCACCACATCAAGATTTCTAACGGCGCGGCCAGAGCAGACCAGGCCAGGCCAGGCGTGTGTGGCGTCGGTACCCGGCGCTGGAAGATATTCCGCAAAAAACCCTCACTGGGTCGTCCGCGTTTGCTACATTAACAGTAGTGACACAAGCGCGCGTTTTCTTCGAACAAGAGCAGGTCTTGGTTGGGATTTCAAAAGTATATTTTCGTGAAGTTTTTGTCTTTTTTGATGAATTTTGTTCAGAACTCATAGCTTTCTTTCTGTGGTTTTTCTTGTCGTCGCTTGAGTTGATTAAAGGAAACTGATTTTGACGAAGGTTTTAGCATTGTTAATGCTGGTTTCTTAGTTTGTTTACTGTTTATGTCGCTGAGATTTCCGCTTAATCATTTAAATACCTTAATTTGAGGTATTTGTCTGGCATGCTTCCATCCAAGCCCATGATTACCTTCTGGCTTGGACGAGAGCAAGATATATAACGATGCCCGCGTTTACATTTCACTGTTTCTGATTTTGGAGTCGCCACAGTGCTAGACGGTGCTTGAACAGATGTGGGGATGATTTTTTTTTCCTTTTTTAAAAACTATTATTGGATTTCATACCAGTGCAGGTCTCATGCAAGCATATCTTAATTTTCAATTTATAATTTTGTTTGCCTTACGCGGTGTGGTCGTTTGTCGTCTGGCTCTGGGCACAAGCTGAAGTCTACAGTACGTCGTGAGCTCATAAAACAAAGAAAGTGGGGGGTTTTCCTTTAGGCATTTTGGATTCTTATTTACGATTATGTAGGACTTATCGTATACTCTACCCAAGATGAAAGTCTTGTTAACTTATACATTTGTGACTACAAAGAAAGCTGAAATCGCATACATAGAATGGAGAAGATATTTGGGTCATCATAAAGTAATGATAATATACCGTTCTTAATTTGTCAGCTCCAACAAAGCTCACTTTCGGTTTAAGCAAAATGTGTGATTTTTAGTGTGATCAGTCTTCAAGTCTGGCCTCCAACAGTAAAAGATACATCAGGCAATAAAAGCCAATGTAACAGACCATATGAGCCAATCATAATCCTCTGACAACTGAAAAGTAGAAAGTGGAAGTAATTATTGCTGGAGTTGTGACTTGATTGACCGTGCATGCATAATGACTTCTGCATTAACTCAACAGTCCGAGATGTTGCTTTTCAGCTGTGAACTTCGTGACTTACGACGTACAACAAATGTCCTTTATATAAGGTCTTTAATTTGAGGTGGTTTTATGATTGTCCTTATCATATCTAGGCTTGGGCACGGCACCATTGGTCTTGCCAAAGAAATATAAGCAGCTGTAAGACTCAGATAACTGTTGGTAGGAAGTTGTGTGTTGGTTTATATTTTTTTTTCTCTTCTAGACCACATTTTCTGTGTTGGTAATCTGTGTTGTGTTTTCTAAAAGCTGTATAGTGTTGTTTTTTAATATGGAGGGTTGACTTTTCAACACAGACATTGGTTAAGGGAGGTGATGTTCATGAGATGAAACATTCAGCAATCTTTTTTCTTTATCGGCCTGTGACTGACGGGGGTGTTACACAATGCAAGTTTTTAAAATACTTGTAGGGGTACGGAACCGAAGCAATGCACGCTGATGCATTGATATGTAGGTTTTAGGGTTAAGAAGGGTTCGGGGTAAAGCAGTCGGACATAATTTCACTAGGACTGTCACTGTAAATGTAGTCTTTTATTTGTTTCACTTTGATGGAAGTGGTCAGTAATGTTTAACCGCTCAGAAATAGTCAAACACCTGCGAGCGATACTTGTTACGGACGTTAAAGGAATTAAACGTCGGTGTAATAAGTTTAAATCACAAGAAATGTCATGCCATGGTACAAAGTTACATCTGAGCAGCCCTGCTGTCCTGTAGCTCGCCCACTGGTATGTTTGAGACATCGATTTCTCCTCTTGAACAATGCGACTTCCATCACAGGATTCTTAGATCACCGACCGACATTGTCTGTGTCTGAATTGGATTGTTTCAGACTTAATAATTAGTCCATATTCTTGCTGAGACCATTGATCTTCTTTCGAAGTCAGTGGTGGAATATCATAAAATGATGCACAATATTTTGGATGCAGTTTCGAATGTGGCAGCGAAGCTTATTATTTTATTACATGTCGGAAGACTGAGGCAAGGTCTAACCTGGTATGGTGACCACCTGTATATCATGACCACTTGCTGAAATAACCACGTTTTAGAAACGATCATTCATATTTCCTTATATTTAACCTCCTTTTCACGACTACCTGCCCAACGTGACGGAGACTTCGTTTTCTCAGATATCAAATATCAAATATCTAATGTGAGATTTAGAAATTCTGATCATTTTTTATTTGCTTACGGCACCAATACTAGCCGGAGATCACGATTCTATTGGCCGTATGCATAATACTTAAGTAAGTTAACGCATTGCGGGAACTGGATGCTCCTAAAACGTTAGAAGTGGTCATTATAGTTAACCGCAATACATTAATTTACGCAAGAATTATGCATGCCACTTCAGAGACGGTGTTGCACGTAAGTTGGTCTTAGCATTCGTGGAATCGTGACGTCTCAGAAATCGTGTTACGTTGCTAGACGGTCTCGACTCTTGTGAAGTCGATTCGTCACGAGCGAGATTTCAACACCGACACTGGTGATACTTCCGTTACCGAGTGTCCGGTGTCGCGACACCGAGGAAATAGTTGCTTCGGCCAGCCCTACTGTATACAATTATAAAAAGATACCAGTCTGGTGGGTGTTGATCATTACTTCATTGCCGTGTGTAGCGTAGGTTCATAAAGATCTAGTAGAAATTCAAATTCTAAAACTTAAGTGTATCCTTTTATATAACAACTTTGTGAATTTGCGAATTCTTCGAGCATGTGGAGGTTTTAAATTTTAGCTAGTTACTCAGCATACACACAAAATGGCTTTATCATTACATTTATTTTGGTTATTTTTGGTTACGATACCTTTATTATTTATTACTTCAAATATCCAGTTTGTGAATATGTGGATTGTTCGAGCACATTGAGCTTTTGATAGTTACCCAGAGTAGACACAGTACGGCTCCATCATTGACATTATTTTTCTTCTTTGTCAGATTCGTTTTTGGTGTCAGTTGGCGCGGTTAAAATTGCAGTTCTGTGAAATAATATACCAGAACACAACTACATGCACAGTGGGTTAAGTACAAGGTAAAAATGATGTTATAATTAGGACTGTAATGTTTGCTCCTTCAGTCTAGCATAAATATTGATTTCTATGTATGTAAACTTGTGTCAGCGCCGTAAACACCCTCTCTGTTCCGCAAGGTCGACATTGGTGATAAACAGTAACACTTTATACTGTATTCCAAAGTCCAGTAAGGAGTTATCCTTTTGGAATCTTTACGTCCTTTGAGCGTAGCTTGTTCTAGAGTAGCTCTAATGTTTCAAGTTTCAAGTTTATTTATTTAGGCGAAAGCCAACCACATATAGTATAATGTCACATCAGTACGTCAGTACAATGGAATGAATGAAAAGAAAAAAAAAACCACTCATACATTTTATGCACAACTGTCACTTGCATTTAGTCACGGACATCTCTGTCTCTTCTCTTTCTCTCTCTCTCCCACTAACTTTCTCTCTCTCTCTCTCACACACACACTCTCCCTCTCTCATTGACTCACTCTCTCCACTAATGTTAACAGCTACATCTTTCACAACATCCCATTAGATCAGACACCTCTGTGTCACAAAAACTAACAACTCTCCCCACCTTCCTGCCAGAAAGGGAACTAACACTTGTGTCACTTAAACTGTTCGTATTCTCTTAAAATATGGTGAAATTAGATCTACTGATAATGTTCCGATGTGCATTTGCATATAATGTATAAAGGATAGAAGTTTGAACAAGTAGGCATAAATAAACAGTAAAATGAATTCGCTATACCGGCTAAGAAGCTTGGTTTGAAACGAAATGTGACGTCGCCGACATAACTTCACGGAAAACTAAGTGCACCTTATGTTGATTTTATGTTCCTGATGTTTTCTTGATTTTGAAGAATCGATGTAAGCTCTGTTTAGATCATAATAAAGCAAAATCTCTGCTTAGATGTAAAGACAGCGACAAACAAAGGTTTTACTTGCAGTTTGTAGACACCTTAGCTTGTGAGACCAAGACTTAGATCATGACAGTGACCAGCCAAGTTTTTCTTCGAAACGGTAGATACACATATTATATTGTTCAATCCAAAGCGATTGTGGTTTTTTTTTTTTTGGTTTGTCGCCCTTTATGTTTTTCAATTTTACGGGGGAAAAAATAAAAGCAAATCTGATTTGCTACGAAATAATCTGGTATAAATCGGATGATACGATTTTACGACATGAATACCTGGGTAGTAACGAGATTGGTGTATTTCTGCTTCGTTTTGAAGTTTTGTTATTTTTTCCAACGGTGTGGGGATCTTAATATAGCATGCACTGTTATCTTACTCAAGTCTTCAACTGTTAGTCCCAGATGTCACACTTAGACCTTGTCTCATTTCACCATCAAGACACATGTTTGTTCTTTAACAAGTGGCCACTTAATGATTCTACCACTGTCGTTACCACGTAAAAGCAGTCTGCTTCATGCTAACAGTTTTCATATAACAGAACATTGTAGTACCACCGAAACATGAATTTTATGCATTAAATTATATTCTCAAACAGGTAATGTTATCTTTGTATCACCATTCGATCGTGAGCGTCGGAAAGCAGATCCCATCTACAAATGGCCGTGGACAGTTCTGAACATTGCGTCCACTCAGATGGATTTGCTTTCATGTTTCGAATACTAGACATGTTTATATCAATTGTCTCTTTCGTAATGTTCGAAGGGACTGTGAACTGTCGACCTGCAAAGTTTCTATGCAGTATGAAATCCTGATCCTGTACTAGTGAATTCGGAAAAGAAGAGCTCTTCGATAAGAAGTTTGCGACTGAATTCTATCAATGAAGTGTTACATCATGCCTCTCCTAAACTTTCAAACCGCGGGCGGGTCTTTAAGCAAGATCTCACCACAGTTGCCCAGACTGTTTCTGATGGAGAACCCAGGTGTCGTTGACATGAGGACGTTAACACAGGCCGTGAGAAACTGTGTAATTTAAAGCCTGTGCAATGAGACATCGAGTTAATGCAAAGCCTGTCGGCTTGAACATAAAACGCACTTATAATATTTTGCCATCTGTAGAATCCCTCAATTATGAAATGATCTTTGTTAGTTAAAAAAAAAAAATCACTTCGTTTGGCGGTTTGGTTCGTGAATATGACATCGGGTTTTGTGTAATACCAAGAATTCCTGCGCGAGAGAGACTTTCCGGTACGTGCGTGACATCAGCTGTAATGCATAACGTTCGTGTTGACATGTGACGTCGTATTCTTTATGATTGAGTTTTGTAGAAAAAAACAACCCAAAAACAAACAACGAATTCCTATACAAACCTTCAACTGACAAGAAGAGATATATTTCTTCATGCATTTCTTGCATCCCTGAACTTTTGAGCTTGTTTAATAAATGTGTTATAAATGTTCTGAGAACTGCACATATGTAAAAATAATGTGATGTAAGAGTGAATGATAAGTAATAAATATCTCAGATAGTACAGGATCCAGTGGATGCTTGAACGAATCCAATTTACAGTGTATATAATATATATAAAAGTCCTTCGAACTGCACTAAGACTTGTAACAGTAAATTAAAAGTAAAGGAGTGCTAATCCTTTATTGCAAATGTTCGAAAGAGGAATCTTTCTTCATAAGCTAGGGTGTGTAAACTAAAATGAGTAATAGACAGCGAAGTAAAAATAAGGAAAGAAATGGAAAGGTTGAAGAAGATCACAATAGACAGTTTGGGGATGCGTAAAAACTGCTCAGTCTGAACTTCTAGAGCTCGTACATGAATGTTAGTATTGTCATTAAGGCGGCCATAGAACTCTGCACTAAATGGTGCCAAAGTGTGCATAAAACCCAGCACTTGTATAGAGTGCGACCTTACGGAGGAATCCAAACACATAATAATTACAGTAAGGTTGTAGAACTTTTTGCCTAGTAAAAACTCTTAACACAATATGGTGCTGTGTACTTTTTTTTTTAGTAAATTCGGTGGTTCGTACCACGTTCCGTAACTCGTATTCCACAATATCCTGAACCAAATTAAAAAGATCTTTGTTTCAGAATTTACTAAACCAAATTAAAAGATCATTATTACGCTGTCACGCAGGATAAATCATAACTGTCAGCGAACTTCAGCGTTTGCTTCGTGTTCTGTGAAGCATTATATTACATTCTTATATTGTTTTGCTGGTTCCTCCTCGCTTGAACATGTTGTTTTTTCATAGATTTGTTCCGTTTGAGACACTCAACGGGAGTGGGGTAAATGTGACAGTGAAGCCTCCCAGTGCTGTGTGTCCATGTTGTGATTTATGAGGCATACTGTTATTTCATCGGAGCATCTGCGTCGAATTTGTTTCCACACACAAATTTCTGCAACCTTTTATCATTCTGAAGACTCTCCTAGCTCACGATAGATTTCTCATGTCGACTCCATATGTAATTCCAACCGAGTTTTGGTAAAATTCTGTTAGCTTAGCAAAAAATTGGCCACGAAATATACAGACTCAGTCTCATAAGTGCAGGCACAAAATGCAGGTGCAGTGTTGTACACCGCACTTGGCTTTAGGGCTTAAAGTATAATACAGTAGACAACGGTTAATACAAAAAAAAATCGCTATAAGGAAAGTAAACGAAGACCCCCGTTGTTTTGGTTTTTTTCCCTCGAGTCTCTTGCCTACCCTTATGGCAAAAGTAGGCATTCGCCGAACGATAATAATAATAATGATAATAATGCAGGATATAAGTATCGAATCCAGGCTAACGCCCGCTCATGCAACTTGGCACTGTTATTACCCCATCAGACCAGACCAGAGTTTCTCAGCTCCCTGGGGAGCATACAATGCCATCTGTAGGCGCTGATCACAAACACTCTACGGTATTTTCCTCTGCCTTTAAAATTAGCCAGCCACTCTTTTGATAGACGGGTGGACTGAGGAAAATGTGAGTGAAATGCTTTCCCAAGGCACTTACAGCGCGATGACGTAATTTCCATGTATTCCGATCATATTGCACGTCACTAACTAGAAGCAGAGGTAAATTTCAAAACTAATCCATAAGTGCAATGGGATCGTAAAATCAGCAAAATTCCACTTGCCAGTGTCAAGCTCTGCATAACGGTCTTTAAGAGATCTGAACTTGACAGTAGAAGTTGTCAAGTTACAATCCTGAATTTCGTAATCGATAAACAGATACTGATATAATAATGCGGATCTTAAACCTTTCTTAATGAGCTCGTGTGATCACATGATTCTCCAGCTCATTTTGAGACGGGAGAGGTTGCTAATTTCCGGTTCACCATGTTTTAAGACAATAGAACGAAGAGATTTTTTTCTAGTGCTGAGACAGACTTTTTCGGACATGGATAATTTGTGAAATCGAGCAACGAGACTGCCTCGCATCGCGGAACACAACAGTTTCTACCTATCTTTACGGGTCCGCGAAAATTAACGTATCACCCAGCCTGCTCATGAATTTTCCATGAAGAAAGCGAATAACGCAGCGAGATGTGGACCACCGGGATCTTTGGTTGGCATAGATACCTCGTGGCATAAGTTCATCCGCGGATTAGCCCACACGTGACTTGATGTTGTCAGCTGCCAGTGTCTTTGCTGAGGATTCGTGGTTTGATTAAATCCATGGCAAACCAGGAGTCGCAGCTATAATTGGCCTGACTGTGCGGATATTGATTGGTGAAGTTCGGATTTTGGGTGCAGATTTTTAGCTTTCGTGGCTTGCGAAAGATGCGCGTCTTCGCAGATATTCTAGTGTTCAGTGTGTACTGTTAGCTTATAGCTGTTTTGTTAACAGTATTCGGGAGAGTTGCATTTTTTTGTGTGTGTGTTTACAGTGCTTCTGTGTTTTCGGCTGAAAATGTATTATGATATCGATGACAGGTCTTAGCTTGCTGTACGGCTATGCAGTATATCAGCAGTTGTCTTGAGTTAAGGAATGTTTGATAGCAGTTTTGACCACTGCGTTTTAGAAAGGAACCTTCCAGCCAATTGGAGAAATTGAGATCTTGTGAATATGTCATCTATGCGCACTGTTTCAAAGCAGGCAGTTTTCCTCTAGATCTTTAAGATAAATCAATAATGTATAATTCTATTCGTCCATGGTGGTCTAGCCTAAACGGCGATCTCTCAAGATCCTTTACAAGTGAGGCTTCGAACCCATGCTAGAAGTTTCGCTTGACTCGATCGCGGCCCATCACTGGTGTGTACATATTATGTTATATACAGTTCTCCCTCAGCCACAGGCATGTTAAAATCTTAGAGTCTTCAGATGATCAATCTTTGTTATGACATGTATATGGAGAATCTTAAAAAGTATTTTTAAAACATGTGTCTACTTTCTAATATCTCTTGGAATGTGATCGGAAATATTTCTAAATTGATAAAAAATGTAATGTTTTCCGATAGTGAAATAGGCTGTCGGACAAAAGAAGGAAAGCATACTTAGCTTTTTGCCCCTTATTTTTTTGATTGAGAGAGAAAGCTGACTCCTGAACAGTGAGATAAGATTACAGCATTTGTTTAAATCATGCCTTGCTAATGCGTCGAACATTTGAATAAAATCTTTGAAGTTACTTGCAGGGAAAATTTTTCTTCTCCAGCCATATTTACACATCCGCTGAGATTCATAAAACTCTACTAAAACTGGGGTGTTATAGAGTCTTGCTGTCAACAGTTCATATCTTGCCGAGGCCTGACCATCATTTTCTCCCTATGGTCCCTGATGGAACGCGAAGCTGTTCATGCTGAGTCCATTCAGTCGCGTGTCTGTTTGGTCAAGGCAATACCACGTTATTGTCAGACACCACGTAGAATAAAGGCTCATCGTTGCGACAATAGGTCTCTGCTTGCTATAGGGATCTTTCATTTGGTTTTCTTTCTCGAGTTATCTTGATGCCGATCTTGTATGTGCGTATAAAAACGTTTGGTTTTGTTTTGATTTCCCTCTATTAAAATCGGTATTAAGCAAACAGAAAGTGATATTATAAGTGACTTCTATCGCAAATAGAGGCTTACCGCAAATGACAAGCATTTGCGCTACCCGGTTGATGTTTTAGCGAGCAATATAAGATCATTATTTGAAGCAACCGTGAACCCATGTTATCATAGATTCATTATTCAGTGGGATTTGTGTTTTTGTTCGTTATATTTTGTTGTCGGGGGGAGGGGGNGGGGGGGGTGGGATCTTGGTAGATTTTGCGTAAGGATTGCACAGCTAATTCTGTCCCACTGACCTGGTTTGTTGACCTTAATCGGTTGCATAACTTTATATGACAAAAGTTTGTGTGTCTTCCTGACCGACAAGATTATTTATATTCAGGAGGATTCGTGACAGTTTGAAGTTCTGATTGTGAGTCGATGTTGACCCATCTTTTGAGTAAGTATACACTTTGTCTTTCCGTACCAGTTTCTATTCGCGTTGAAGTGGAATCGTAACTCGCAAGACTGACATTTTGGTGAAGTTATTGACACTCAGCTGGATACTTTTGAGATGTATTGTGTGCTTTACTAATTGACTTATCGATTTGCCAAGACATCGTACTATTTGTGCATTCATTTCAAGCGGTGTAGACTGTGTGTAAACATTTCATCACTTTGGCTGTAGCACGATGCGTGTGTTTCTTATGGAATCTAAACCTTGGCCTGAAGCCGAAAGCAGCACCAAGAGAACAAAGGAATGAGCGAACAATGGACTAACGATTTTGACCATTCTGACTCCATATGTGTGCATAGTAGCTACTGAAACTCCTGTTTCCTTGTTTACCTGCTGTTCCTGTTTACTGCTGTCGCTGCCTGCTGCAGATAAATAAACTTCAGAATGTCGTCGTTGCTTCCAAGAGTTAACATACAGCGCCTGAGCTCCAGCTGTACGAACCTAAATATTGCAGGTACTTGTTTGTGTATGTGTCGATTTTGTTACGATAATGGTATACATGGAGACTTAATCATCATTTTTCATTGTCACTGCTGTGGTCATTGTCCTTGTCATCATCAATGCCATCATGGTCATTATAAAGAAAGAAAAGAGTTAGCGTTCCACGTGGTGAAATGTGCTGTCATTGAAATAGAATGACAGTTGTTACCAAAATGCACATAAGACATAACATACACGAGGGTAACATCGCAAAGTTTCGATCTGTGAATATCTTTCTAAAGTACTGTCTAATACAAGTCAAAATGATTACGACAGACTTACTGTAGATGAGAGACTGCCAAATAGAAATTTCAAAAACAGTGAGTTAAAGTAAAACATTTTTAAAACATCACAGTGAGTTGGAGACCAAAGTCTCTTCATCATTGTGATCAATATCACAAATTAGATAAAGACTAGGACAATAGGATTGTGTCGGATAATTTTACAGTCTTTCCAGAATCGCAAAAAAACCCCACAAAAAACCACCAAAAGCCCTGACCTTTGCGACTGTTCCAGTTTCTTGTCAACCAGCCTCTCTCTCTCTCTCTCTCTCTCTCTCTCTCCCCTCATATTCCACGCTTTTATCAGCAAGTATCAGAGGTAACAGATGAAGAGGGACACCGTGCATGGGCTTTTCCATATCCCTTTTTCCTGACCACGCAGGAAGTGCTTTAACCACAGTCCTAAAATGTTGGCATGCACTTTCTTCCTTCTCTATGCAATTGCCTTTCCGTAATACGTAAATGCTCGCAGGGCAGACATATCTTAAAACGTTCTTTAAAATATAGTGAGTGTTTTTTCTCATGCATAATATGACAGCCATGATCTGCCTTGATAAATGTTCACCTCTAACATATTTGGAAACAGGAAGAGTCGAAGATTTCGCATGGTATGTTCGTATTTCTGAACGACATCATTTCTTTTCATCAAGAAATGATGTAAGTGCTAGATTTATGTGAAGTGTGCATGGTTTTCAGCCATTATTTTTGGGTTAATCGGACCTGGCTGAGCTCAGTTTCCAAACTCGTGTTCGGAAATTCCCGATATCTACCTGCCACGGGTTCGAGACGTGCCGTCCTGAACATCACGAATTTGAAGACTGTATTTTTCCCCCGGTTCATTGTTGTTAGATGAAAGAGACACGGATGTCACAAAAATCTTGTAATGATGAAAAGCAAACAGTCTGGAGCTGGTTGTTTAGACCTGTCCTTTTAAACCTTGCATTTTGTTGGCACATGGACAGCCCGTATCGATCCTTTTCATGTCATTACGCAACGTAATCTAATATTAGAGAGTTTTTATTTTCAAGTTCGGACCTTTTACGGTCGTTTATAGCAGTGGAGGGGATGCGCACATGGCATTTCCTGTTGCATATTACAAATTAGATTTAAAAGCCACATCTGATTCTAGTTCCTTATGTGCAAGATGACTGTAAAACCAAGAAATGCTAAATGCCCCAATCTGTCACTGCCCTGAAGGGTCTTTAGGATATCAGAACTTGAATATAAAAAAAAACAACTCTGCAATAACTCTCCAATACTAAAGTTGCTTTCCATCGATTTCTCACAGTAAATCTACACCCACCCCTTTGTCCCGCGCCCCTTCCTCCTCTCTCTCCAAGCCCCCCNCCCCCAAACCACCCCAAAATATGTCGCCCATTTTGCTTGTAACCTTGGAATCCATTTGAAGATGCGGCTGATAGAGTAGTCGATGTGAGCTTATTTTTTTGTTCACTCACTCAAGTCTTGTGCCAGTTCAAGCTGTGTGATATGTTGCTGTTTACGAAATGCTAAAAAAAAAACAACTAAAATGCGTCATTGCCACCCTCCTCCTCTTCTTCATCATTGTCATTATCATCATCATCATCATTATCATCACCACCACCACCACAGTCACCATCACCATCGTAATCCTTTTCATAGACGCAGCGGTTGTTTATTTGGACGTGGACCAACCATTACCATACAATGCCATCTGAAAATAATATACTATTTGCTGACGTGCCTTCTTCTAGCTCTTCATCTTTAGCTTGTGATATTATTGTACTAGTACAATACCGTGCATGTTTGGTTTGAAGGGAGGGCAGGGAAAGAGAGAGAGAGAGAGAGAGAGAGAGAGAGAGAGAGAGAGAGAGAGAGAGAGAAACAAATAAAAGGAAAGAATGAAGGGAGTTGGAGATTCAGGCATGACCGAACGAAAGAATGAAAGATATAAACAGATGGAAGGAAAAATGGGAAAGAAAGAGAGGGGAATGGTGAAGAATAGGGGGAAAGAAAAGAGAGGAGACAAAAAAAAAAAGCCCTGTCGTTCGTAGGCTGGTAATAAGGCAATCCTCTAAGTCTAGTATTATAGATTCTGCTTGACTCGGTGATGCTATTGATCCAATAATCGAGCTTTTGGGGAGAGCAAAACGAAAATGGCTAAGGGGGAAAGATGTGAGTGTCTTATGGGGAGTGAGTAGTATCTTGTGGCTTTACATCATTTGTGTGAGCCACCACGAGTGTGTGTTGGGAAGGAGGAAGTTCGGAGATGCGATACGAAAGGAGGGTAATGGGTGTCTATTAAATTTGTGTGTAGGGGTGAAGAAGGGACGTGAACAGAAGGTTCATCCTTGGTATATTATGTGTTATAAGTTCTGAGGAAGATGAGGAATGGAACGATGGAGTTGGTGTGATGTTTAGAGAGAGAAAGAGAGAAAGGGAGGGAGAAAGAGAGACGGAGGGATGGGAGATGAGATTGGTGCTTTGCGTGTTTATATAAACGCTTTCGGGAAGAAAACTGGGGTAAATTTGCACATGTTCTTAATAGTGTACGGGGGAATAACAAATATTAAAAGCAATTGATCGAAGAGAAAACGAAAAAGATATAAAATGATGTGGTCAATAAAAACATAATATTGTTTGACTTCCGTTAATGTTGTCATTATTGTTTCAAGCAGCACTGGGGCAGTAGCACCACAGAATGTAGAAAATAAGTTTCAAAGAATCAGTTTCTAACATACACCTTTCGGCCCCCTCACCCTTCCCATGCATCCTTTATTTTTAAAACCGTTTTACCCCTCAGTTTCATCTTTCATGACCTGTTCCCAGTCTTTGTTGTGATAAATTTTTCGCTTCGTTTGTTTCTCTCTGGATGCGTCTGACCTCTTATCTCTCTCAACGATGATGATGATGATGATGATGATGATGATGCTAATGGTCATAGTGAATCATTTATTTCTCCCAAGCGCTGTGATGCGTATTAATGATCAAATTTTTAAAAAGACAGCAAGCTGGAATGCCCCCTCCCTCCCTCNACACACACACACACACACACACACACACACACACACACGCGCACGCGCACGCGGATATAAAAACAGGTCACGCGTCAAACACAAACACAATATGTATCAAAGATTCATGATATTCCCATCGCGGTCTCATTTACTCCTGTCTCTGGCTTACCTAGAAGATAGCCTTTAAGCTGTTCGATCGTTACCGTTACAAGCCAAGCCTAGCCTACAAATGGCCGTGGGCATTGCCTTGACTCAGATGAATTTGCTTTCATATTTCAAATAATAGAATTCTTTTTTATATCAATTTTTATTTATTGTAATATTCGGGAGGGACAGTAAGCTCGCTGTCTGTAAAGTTTCAGTGCAGTATAGTATGAAATGTTTTACGAGGCTCGTGAAATTTGGAAAACAGTAGCGCTCTGATGTGAAGCGTGTGACTTGATTTCAGGTTAGGGAAGGGTCCTTTTACACATTGTCTCTCCATTTATTTGAATAAAATACATGTACTTTACTCTGTCCTTTCGTCAGGCCGATGGTTAGATCATTTATTGTTTTCTTTCACTCACTCACTCACTTTCTCTCTCTCTCACTCTCTCTCTCCCTCTCTGTCTCTCTCTCTCCGCCTCTCCAGAGCTTTCCCCCACTCCTCAATGTTTCATTCCTCTTGACAATTCTCATTTTTGCATTTCTGTGATCTCCTCCTTACCCTCTCCTTTTCTAAAAAAAAAAACAACCGCCAGATTTTGTTGTAAGGATCAAGATGCTAAAGGTTGAAACATTCATGGCTGTCTCTTGACGCTGTACAACATCAGACAGCTGTGCAGTTTTCCCCAGATTAGCCGCACCGGAAGTGAACTCTTCCCAAATCAGCGCAAGGACACGTGCTCGTTAAATAGAAAGTGGGAGGAGATCATTTCCGGGTCGATGTGATCGGCATGGGGTGAGCAGATGTCCGTGGAATGTGCTCATTACAGCAGTCTGCTGCTGCTGCCGGACACGAGTGACATTGCTGGCCACAGACTGGTCATCTTTCCATTTTCTTTTGCCCAGTGGCTTGACAGTGGCCAGCGGGTATTCAGATTCAGCATAGCACTGCAGTTGACATGGCAGGGAACAATGAAGGTCACTGAACCATTCTCATTGTTTTTGAGATGAAACCTATGACTTAAGGGAACGGTCGTTATCAGTACTACAGAAGATCCAAGTCATAGACCTCTATGATTCAATCAGTAAGTTCAGAAAAGAGCCTCAGGATATTTCAAGATAGGAGAAGATGAGAATGCTTTTACGCTGGGCAGGATTATTATGTTGCGGGGTCCCGATAATAAATGCAACAAATGCCGCGAAATTCCTCTCTGATTGGAAAACTGTTCGGGGTCCATTTATGGATCGTTTAGAGTTGCGGGGCTCCATAGATCCTTGAGAGACCAGTGGTCTTATTAATAATCCTCACGTTATTTAACTCACGGCGGTAACCACGGGAAACTCACAAAACATTAATATGGTTCACTGTAGTTAACGCAGTAAGGATTCTGCATACGAGCATTGGGGCACTGGAGTAGTTGTCCCTTCTGCTCCATAGATAATCTGGTCCTGCCCTTGTGATTAGTTCCCTGAGACAGGCATTGGCCAGTAGAGAAACGCACAGTGAAAAATCTCTTTGGAACATTAGGAAGGGCAGGCCAAATGATCGCATGGATGTTCACAATACTTCAAGTCAACGATAGCATTTCGAAGTCATTGTAAGGAGAATTCTGAAGAAGACAGAAATTCGTCATTCATTGTTTTGTCGCATTTGTGTGAAGAGATGGAAAATAAGAGGTAGGGGGATAGCAATGATGCAAAAGAGGGGTAAACTGAATAAGAGATGCAAAGAAGGGGAAACCTGAATAAGAGATGCAAAAGGAAAGCTAGACATAAAAGGGAAAAGGATGGTAAGAGGGAATGTCTTTTGTTAGGAGTTGGGGGGTAGAAGGTTTGGGGNGGGGGGGGGGGGTGATTTCTGCTCTGAAATTGGGACAACCCAGAGCGATGTTCTTAAAACTGCATCTTTGGAAAAAGAGCTTACAAAGCTAAAATGCGGAGCCCCTCTTCCCCATTGGTGACTCTCTNCCCTTTTCTAATTTTGAGGGAAGAGTGCATCCAGTCAGAAACCTGGTTAATGACACGAGTTGTTTTTGTTTGTTGTTTTTTTTTTGAGGGGGGGGGNGGGGGGGGGGGGGGGGCACTTTTCGCGTAATTGCATTTTTTTCTTCAGAGAACCTAATACGTTTCAAAAAAATGTTAAAACAAAGCAGCATTTTTCCCATTCATCGGCAGACTTGCGATTTGGCGAAGTCGAATGTGTGATTTTATATAACGATAATATATGGTCGTTAGACGCCCAACATAGACGATATTCAAAGGATTCATTTATTTAAGTAAATAATGCGCTCGTAGCTCAGTGGGGAATGGCAGTGTTGACATCGAAGGGAGGGGGAAAGAGATGGCAAGTGGATGCACATGTGTTGTGAAGATCATCAGTCTTTCGGTAAATTTTGCACTCGAGGTATCTCATGGAATTTCCAGGAGTGACATTTTGATGAGAGGCATCCAATGAAAATGTTGGACGCTGC
>JAWQUT010000021.1:2145416-2158217 GCA_033807755.1 Ellobium chinense | reverse complement strand
TTATTTTATTGACGCACGTCTGTTCTCCGCGTGTTCAGGTGTTTTGTCTTTTTTTTTTGTTGTGTGTTGTTTGGTTGAAATCGGTGACGTAACGCATGCGCGCGCGCAGACAATTACGCGCGCGAGTGCACACACGCTGACAGTGCACCTTAGGGTACTAGCGTAGCGGAAAAGTTCAATAGGAGAATAATATGGAGTGGGGATAAAGAGAATGATAGTAACGATAAGGAAATGGTGGAGGGATGGAGAGACAATAAATGAATGGGTAGACGGATAAATGGAGGGATGGATGGATGGATGGATGGATGGATGGATGGATGGATGGATGAATGGATGGATGGATGGATGGGAAAGCGATTCCATAGTGGGTAGGAAATTTGCATCATGCTTGTAGCTAAAATATAGCAGAGAGAGAAAGAAAGAGAGAGAGAGAGAGAGAGAGAGAGAAAGAGAGAGAGAGAAAGACACGGGGAAACAAAGCTCATAAAAAAAAACGATAATCGAAGATTAATGTTTAACCACAACACGGAATAACGGAAGAGGAGTTACGAAAGACTGCCGCCTTGTTCTCGGAAGCTGAAGTAGTTATGTCGTGGTTGCCAGGAGTAATGTCGTAATATTGTCGCGGGGTCTGGTGAAAGCCGCACTTAGTTATTCGGCCGGAGATGAATAATTTATTTCATTACGAGACCGTCTCGTTCGACAGAACCATTCCAGCCGAGGCTATACTTTATGTGTGGAAGGGCTGGCATTCTCCCGAGGGCCCTTCTCTTGGAGAATCTTCGTTGTTCTGTGTGTGAGAGTAATCATAGGAACGTTAGTAGGGCAGGGCTTTGCTTTTGTTGGTGAACAGCGTCAGTGAGTTTTCAATGTTGAGGATCTCCTTTTTTACAAACTTTAATTAAATATCAGTCATGAGAGAGAGAGAGAGAGAGAGAGAGAGAGAGAGAGAGAGAGAGAGAGAGAGAGTGGAGGGGGGATATAAGACAAGGATAAATTCATTGGATGGATGGATGGATGGATGAATGGATGGATGGATGGATGGATATAGTGTGACACTGTGTCAAAAACCTGAGTCATTCTACAGTGGTAACATTTTTGTTCAAAACTTATGATGGCATTGGAAAGAAAGAAAGAAAGAAAGAAAGAAAGAAAGAAAGAAAGAAAGAAAGAAAGAAAGTGCTTTGCTATAGTCTGATAACATTTTGATCCATACTTGTGAATCATAAACAGCGCTGCAGTAGTTAGCATATGGGGATAGGTGAAGAGCAAAATCGTTTCTGAGTGTCAGAGTGTCTTGGTAATAAGACGTAATGTCCACATCAAAACAATGGGATATACGGTCGTTTAAAATAAAACTCATGCATACTCTTACATGGTCTGCCTCATAAAAACCCTGTAAAAGTATTATATGTATCTAATCCAGCTTCAGAGACTTAGTGTCAAAACTGTACCGGGAAATAATTTCAATCTCTCTCCAATTCTCAGCGCTTAAAATCTACCAGAATACCGAGTTAACAGAACAAGCGATTCTGGGCCTGCCTTGTACAGTGCATCAGAATCGAAATGAAATCAATACTTGGACGATGAAGGATAAAAATTGCAATACTTGAACAGTACGTAGATATTAGTCCACCACTATTACTCTATTAGCAGGAACGGATGGATCAATTGCCCCAGGGTTTAAAGCCTGTAAGAGTATCCAAGGAACCCCGCGCTTCTCGAGAATCTACGAGCCTCTTATCCTTTCTTTCTGTCATAGAGGAACTCTGCGGCTTTGATTTGCTTCGGAGTCCTGAACCATGTCAACCCACCTCTGACAGCTTCTAGAGTTGGGGTAGAAGATGGCAGTCATGACTGTGAACTATTCAGTATTGGGATTTCAAATGGGGGAACTTTGTCTTGTTGACCTAGAGGCAATAGTTGACACATGGAGCAATTGCCCTAAGATCCAAAGCCTCTCAAGGTACCCAAGGAGCCCCGCGCTTCCGAAAACTTACGGCCCCCGTATCTTTTTTCTGTCATAAAGGGCCCCGTGGCGTTGGTTGTTTCGGAGTCCTGTCAATCCGCCTTTGACCTCCTCTAGGGATGGAATGGAAGATGGCAGTCATGTCAATGAACTATCCAGCTATTGGGATATCAAATGGGGAGGGGGGGGGCTTGTTGACCTAGTGCCAGTAGTTGGCACATGGAGCAATTGCCCTAAGACCCAAAGCCTCTCAATGTATATATGGAGCCCCGCGCTTCTGAAAACGTACGGCCCCCGTATCCTTTTTCTGTCATAAAGGGGCCCCGTGGGCCATGGCATAGGTTGCTTCGAGTCCTCAACCATGTCAGCCCGCCCCTGACTGCCTCTAGGGATGGGATAGGAGATGGCAGTCTTGTCAGTGAACCTTTCAGCTGTTCGGATTCCTAAATGCCTTCTCGCTGGATGAATGCGGCTTAATTAGTGAGGAGAGGCCGAGACAATTAGTCTCTATCTCTGGGAGAATTGGGCGATCCGCGTGTGAATTGATCGCGTGCGCCATCTACCATTAATCTGGGATATGAATTGTGGGCCTGAATGTTGAGAGTCAGGGAGATGAGAAAAGATTTTTTTTTTTATAAGTGGACAGGGGTTAAAGGATCAGGGGCGGAAATATTCAGAGGTAATCAAGGTGAGTTGTTGGTTAAGAGAGAGAGAGAGAGAGAGAGAGAGAGAGAGAGAGAGAGAGAGAGAGAGAGAGAATTATAAATCACGCACGTAATATACTGAGGACATTAATCTGGTGGCTCGACTTAATCATAAAGGTGGTTTTTTTTTCTGTTTGTTTATTTGTTTGCAGAAGACGGTAGCCGTTTTTTAAAAAAATTATTTAGGTCCAAGATAATCAGAAATTAGGACTTCTTTTTGCAGAATAGAATATGAATATTTAACAGAAGAGGCACGATTGAAATATTAAAGCATGATAAAGTTTGGAGGGACTTAAAAAAGTCATTTTCAAACAAGCCAAAGCCCTGTATAGCCAGACAAAACTCTGTCAACTAACAGCAGCAGGGCAGTTCCAGTGGAATTATACGGTAATTTTTGGAGAGCTCTGAGGATACAGCAACCAGTTTCGTTTATACCTAGAAGATAAAAAAAATTAACCCTTATTAGGTATAACCAACTAAAAAAATTAACCCCTGTAAGGTATAACCAAACTAAAAAATTAACGCCTGTTAGATTTAACCAAACCGTTATGCCTTGGCTGTAAAACCATACCTATGTAGAAATTAGCGTAACTGACGTGGTATGCTGCTGGAATGGCCCAGCGGAGACATTTATAAGAGAAGATAAATCTTGATCAGTCTATAAATTTTCATAAAGTTCTTGGGCAGTTTCAGTCATGAAGTCCCAACTTCCCTTCTTCCCCCCCCCCCCCCCCCCCCNGGGAAGAGCGTGGAGGAGAGGGGGGAGGCGACGGTTTGTCCTCTCTGGAGGGTGTCTTGGTAGCTGAGCTTAACGGACGAGATTTCGCGTGTCAGGCACGCGCGCATCACATGACACATTAACTGACAAGCCCTTACCACCCCCACCCTCTCTGAACTCTCTCCTGAACCCCGCTAAAATTGTGTAATGCCAAAATGTCCCCCGTTAGAGTTAATTCGCGAAGCCTGCGGTGTACCGTTACGGAAAAGGGCATGGTAGTCGCCTTGCGGAGAATCAAGCCTCCCTGGAGGTTATGCACCGTCCTTAGTTGCTACGAAGTAACGAATTCCATAGTGATTGACCGTTTCGATTTTTTTTCTTTTTTTTTTTTGCGTGGAATGTTACAAGATGTGCATCTTTTGACGACCGAGAATTTCTTTACGGACATTTGCACTTCGGCTTACTGACCATGTTCCAGGGCAGCATTTTTTCTTGATTCCTTCTTTGTCAGATAAAAAGGAAATGATACTGAACTTACTTGGCTGCTTAAGAGTGTCTGTGACCGTATGCATACAGTAATACTTGCGTTAATTAACGCATTGCGGTCACCACGGGGACACTCCCCCCCCCNCCCCCAAACCGCACACCCTAAACATTAGTAGTGTTCACCGTTATGCGTTAATTAACGCAAGAATTATGCAAACAACCACTGATGCTTCTCTTTCTCTTACTATGATAACACACACAGATGGAGACGAATTCCAGAGGTGCCTAGGAGTGTGAGGGACGGCAAGGAAGAATGAGAATGGAAAACTGAGTGAATAAAAAAGTTGAAAGCGAGTGATTTAGAACACATCACGGCCGTGAGTGTATGAGTCGTACTCATCATGTTTAAGAAGTTTATTTAAAGCTGACTGTACACTCAAACATGTAGATTGTCAAGTCTTAAGGTTTGTGTGTTCAACCCTTGTGTTGGGTAGTTTACGCTGTAGTGTCCCTGGGAAAGACACTTCACTCCCCTTTCCCCCACTCGACCCAGGTGTAAATAAGTACCCGGATTTTAGGGGTGGGGGGACGGTGGGGTAGGTCCCATTGGAGGGCTGGGGGCGACTAATAATGACATTTATACGTATTTCACTTTCATAGTGTGTAATTATGTGTACAGCTTAGTTCAGTCTGTGCATTTTGAATGAGATGTAAAACACATTGTGGCACTCTAAAACAGCTTTTTTTTGTTGTGTTGGCTTAAACTGTAGACGAAGATGAAAAATTGCAGCGACCAGGAGAATAAGAAACGGGAAGAAAGATTGATGGAGATGGATGAAAAGTTGAGTGAAAAAAAAAAGTGTGGAAGTGAGTGTTATAAGAAATCATTCATCCAGAAAGATCGAGGGAGATGAATTTCATCGCATGTTTTTTTTCGGAATGCACTACTTCGGCGAGAGGAGATCACTCGTCTCCTTGTTAATGTCACGCTACTGTTGCAATGTTCCCTATGGTCACGGACATAGGACACGAAGAACAGGGATGATTTTCTTTCTTTTTCTTTTTCTTTCTTTCTTTCTTTCTTTCTTTCTTTCTTTCTTTCTTTCTTTCTTTTCTTTGTCGGTTTGTCTATCTGTCTGTCTGTCTTTCTTTCTTTCTTTCTTTCTTTTTAGAGAGTGGACTTTTATTACATTTCCTGATGTTTCTCTCGTTTGATTCCGAAGAGACACGCCATTACTACTTGTGTCCGTGATGGTTTGAACACAAAGGGAAATCTGTATGCATTTTTATTCGTTTACAGTGTGGCTGCTGTAGTATTACATTCAGAATAGACACGAATAGGCACAGAAAGTATGGTTTTGAGGGAGAACTTGTTGCATTATTACTTTGGTTTTGTTTTGACTGAAGGATGGATATCTGTTAAATTGGCAGTGGCAGGTCGGTTGTGTATAGAAGAGCTCGGATCGATCGTCATTAATTAATTAATTTTGTTTCGACGTTTTGACATATTTCCGTCATCACAAGTCTTCAAAGCAGCAAAAACAAACTGAAAATCGATGGTTCTTCTGTCTCCCTCAGCCTTCCCCCTTTTTTTATGGGGTCGGGGAGGGAGGGAAGAGATGAAATGAAAATGGCCAGATCCTATCTAATATTTATTATTTCCCTTTTTTTTTCTGTTTCGATGTATCGATACATAGATGGCTAATCGTGGAAAACATCGATATTAGTATCGACTTCTTTTTTTACCAGAAATTGTCCATCTTCCCTGCCACTTTAGGCACAGTTACAGTTAGGCCTTGGTATCTCTGTATTTCCCTGTCTCAGAACTTTCTTTCTTTCTTTCTCTCTCTCTGTCTCTTTTTCTCGCTCTCTCGCTCTCGCTCTCTCTCTCTTAATCTCTCTCATGAGGGATGACGATCAGACAGACCGGGTAGAATTTAAATGTTATGCCATCCAGAGCCGGAAATTGTGTTCATCTTCGATTTTCTTTAAAAGCAGTTAGAATTGGTGGCTAGAGATCAGTAGCTCAGCGGTTTCGGGAGAACAAAGGTAAATCAACTTTTCATTAGGAGACACTTCCCGGTGTCTGGCGCAATGACGTGGATGGGTGGGTAGGTGGGTGGATGGATGGATGGATGGATGGATGGATGTATGGATGGGTGGGTGGGTGAATAGAATTGGTGTGGGGAGTGGTGGAGTGGGATTGGTAGGTCGATCGGATGGACGGATGGGTGGAAGGAAGGAAGGAAGAATTTGGGGTGGATGAGGTAGGGAATCGGGATACGGGTTGGTCGATGGATGGATGGATGGATGGATGGAATTAGCTTGGATAGGTGGAAAGTGATGGGGTGAGATTGGATGGTCGATCGGATGGGTGGAAGGAAGAATTTGGCGTGGATGAGGTAGGGAATTAGGGGACGGATTGGTCAGTGGATGGATGGATGGATGGAAGGTATGGGCTTTGTTTCGGCAGAGTGTGGTAGGGATGGGGTTGGCTGATCGGTCGATCAAGCGGTTTGTCAGTCGTTGCGTCGGTAGGCCGGTTGGTCGGTCGGTTGGTCGGACGACCGATTGGTTGTTTAGTAGATATTATGGACGGATGGAAGTTCGGACGGACATTTATGATACTAGATGGGTAGATATAGACAGAGCTGGTCACTGTTTCTGTGTCTTCCTGTCTTTCCTCAGTTCATTGGTTCCCATCTGTATCTGAGCTTTATTGTCACTGCGAATTCAATTAGCTTCATAATCCAGCATTACAAAACAAGGCTGCCCGCCATGAAAGGCTAATTCCTTAGTAATCAGTGGGGTATTCTTATTTAGCGGTGGATGGATTTCCAGCAAATCAGATTTAGGCGGTAGAAGATTCTACAGGCACTGCGTCATTTGGAACTGTATGGCTGCTTCCTTTGTTGAAATTTTGGTCTAATCAATATTGGGATTCACACTGGCGTGGGCTTTAAATCCCTCTTTCTTTGTTGTTGCTTGTTTTAATTAAGAAATTGCGAGCTTTCATGGGCATTTAGAACACAAAAAAATTTTTGTCACTCCCACACACTCTCATAATTGTGCGTTCTCTTGTTCTCAAGAATGAGTGGAGCACATAATTGAAGAGCGTTTTTCCGAAGCTCAGTAACT
The DNA here is from genome assembly GCA_033807755.1 of Ellobium chinense. NCBI lineage: Eukaryota > Metazoa > Mollusca > Gastropoda > Ellobiida > Ellobiidae > Ellobium > Ellobium chinense. The sequence continues at coordinate 2,151,202 of JAWQUT010000021.1, read as the reverse complement.
GGTCTCTGAATGGTTTTGAAATGAAGGAAAATAACACTACTCTTCACACATAATTTTTATTTACTGTTACATGACGTAAAATTTGAAAGAGTGCAGATTTCGAGCTCATTTAGGGTTTGAATTAATTAACACAGAAATGCATGTTTGAATACATCATCAACTCAATTTTCAAAGAAAGTGCATTTATTGAGTTTTGGAAAACCGCTCTTCAATTGTAGCAGGTCATTGGGGTTAATAATGAAGTAAAATCAAGCATCAGGGTGTTTGTTGTTGTTGTTCTCTGCTTACAAGCGAATATAGCTTTGCGAATATTATTATGATGTGCAGAAACCTTGGACAAACAAGTCTTGTGGATTTATTTCGTTTCATATGTTCAGAAAGATGATTTGATTACATACCCCCTAGAGACAAGTCATGCTCCCTATACGAAACAAATTAGCCCGTTTACGAAACAGTTTTAACCCTCGTGAATCTCTGTCAAGATTTGAGTTAACTCATCTCCTCATTTACTACCCTCAGCTTGGATAAAATACCGCGGCTGTTGCTTAACACGCTGCTAATGCAAAAAATTTGTTCTTGCTGACAGCTAAAATCAAAAGTTTTCTCTCGTCGCCATGATAATGAGTCGGAGAGAAGAATATCCGAACTGGAAGGTTTTGATGAATTTCGGATAGGCCTTGTGATCAGGGCATGACAGCGAATAGGAAAGTATGTCGAATACGAGAGGTTGGAAGTCCTGATGGCCTACTGTATAGTTACAGGTGTGATCTGCTGAAAAGATGTGTTACCAGAACATGGGTTATCGGAGAAGGCTACCATCCAACCTGGGTCTCAGTTTGTAAGTTTGCAAGGGCGATGGCTCATGAAAAGTAAACATATAGAACCGATTCACTCTACAGCCATCGGGTGTGCGTGACCCATTGAATGTCTGACGTTGTGCCCAAAGGTGCACGCAACATTAATGTAGTCAGCGGTTCTTAAGTTTTCTCAAGGTCCTGACCTCTCATCAGTTGAGATGTTCAGTTTGATAATCACGTCCCCACCCTGGACCCAACCATTCCCGCTATTTTCATACTTCTACTGCTCATTCTCCCTTCCCTAAAATCACATCTAGCAGCCATCTTTTTTGACACATGGAGAGTTCTCATTCGCTGGCTTTAGCAGAAAATTTCAGTTCTTGTGAATGAGTACAGTATGTCTAGTAGAGTGTGCTGCTCTCCTCTTCACTATTTCCAGCCCTGCGGCGGAGGTCGCCACCCAAAGCAAATCTCATGTCGGTGATTTCTATAAAAAGAAAGAATGCCACTACATAGATGAAGAATATCTAAGATTAAGATGAATTATCAAACACTAAGTCGGTGAATTCCGGTAACACTCGGAGGGCCTTTTTTTTTTTCAAATACAATAATTTAAGAGAGGGTTGTGTTATGGGAATCAGTGTAATAATACATGAGAATAATAACAGCGGTAGAGTCCGTATCTCTCGTGATGTTTCTTGTCCTTGCTAGAATGAAGTTACCTTACTTCTCGGTGGTAACTCATATTGGACATTTGACCGATATGAAGACGAAGTCATGGCTACGACGACAATATCTATCAGCCAGTTTCTTCTCTATTTTGCAAGGCGAAGAGAAGAAAATATTTTTTTTCCATTGTACCCTCCCCAACTCTCCCCCCCCCCCCCCCNCCCCCCCAAAAAAAAAGCCCTTACGTTTTTTTAGTTTTCGATGATGTTCATGAATCTTCGGTTCATTTGTTAATCAAAGAGGCTGGAATGTCTATGTGTAGGTACTTTTTAGAACAACAGGCAGGTTATCGTCATGCCCTTTGTTTGCAACAAAACTTGTTAAAAATATGAAACATTGTCATTTTCAGTGATTACCATTACTTTCCGTTAGTTTGTTGATGACTCGGCTTGAATCTGCTATCAACAGAATATTATTTGTGACACAGACGGGTAAAAACTGCAGCTATGATGTTACTCACCATCATGCAGTTAGTAGAGTCTAGTTTGTTAGCCTTGTGATTTCCAATGGCCAGAAAGCTCAGTGGTCAGAACAATGGGCTTGCTGATGAATGAGGAATATGAAGAAATGGCTAACCTATAATAATCTTTTCAATATTATCCAAAAGTCCTCTCTTCTTCTGACCTCATTTTTGTGGCTGGCTTTGGCTTATAAAAAACACAAAAAAACTTGAATTAAATGAAAAGATTTCGATTTGGAGGCATAATAAAACAAGTGCACTGTAGATAGCAGACTCGCGGCCGGGTTCGCTTGTATTGTAGTTACTAGATACTGAAGTCGCCGGCTGATGGTGGGAGGGTTGTCTGGTCAGAGGTTGACCCTTCGTAGCGTGATGACCTCGGCTGGTGGTCGTCCCCGCCCTTAATTTGGCCGTGTATTGACACAGGACTAATTACATCCGATTCTCAACAGGGGGGAACCTCCGGTGTTATCGCTGGGAAAGCCTCTTTTTTTCTTATCTTTTCGGCTAGGCTGAGTGGGGCGAGTTTGAGGAGGTTCTCCGGAAATGTCGCCCTTCACCAGCGTTATTCAGAAGTAGTGCCGACCTGGAGCGGCGTGGTCGAAAAATGTTACGGCGTTGGAATTAAGATCAGAAGGTCGTGATTTCGATTCATGACCACGATCATAATCATGTCATAAGAGCTTTGGGAAAGCATTATATTCATATTTTCGTCCATCCATCTATCTATCTGTGAAATGGGTACCTGGCCACGAGGCAGCGAAATATATTGTCAGAATGCCAGTAGCTAGCGCTTGTGATTGACAGAGGCATTATCCACTCCCCAGGAAATTGAGAAAATCCCTGAGTGATCAGGTCTGCTGAAGTAATAATAGTATAAAGTCGTGTGAACGGGCATTAGCCTGGATACGACACCTATAAATTACATTATGGTTACATTATTAGATTTGAGATGCCGCTCGGTGGAGAGGAGCAGACTCCTCTTAACATCTTACAAGAGTGTCCACATTTGGACAGATTCGAAAAGAAGGTCTGACCAGCAGAGATCACTCTGGAAAGGGGGTAAAACAAAAGCTATGGGGCTGGGCAGCTGTTCTACAGAAAACAGCCGATCTTCCTGTATGCACTCGACAGTATCATAATATGACATGTTCTGGAAATGTAAAAACAGTAGTAGCAGCAGCAGTGGAAGGAAAAGAAGAAGAAGGACAAAAAAAGTGTTCGTAATATGTACCTCCGATATATGAACAGGAAATTGTCTGGATGACTTCAAAATGAAATTACCGAATCATAGTAAACTTACTGCACTTTGCAGTCAAAATGGTGAATGGTTTGCTACAAAAATGTTTAATGGATCTGAGGCTGTATTTGAATCAGTCTAACGTCGGAATTAAGGCAACCTTTTTTTGGAAAGCTGCTTACTACACATAAGACTAGCGATAGTCGCTTATTGTGCATACACCCCCGCAAATCTGTCCGAGGGAGCATTCATTTTCAAATCTCATGCAAAGCCAATTTCTCCAGTGAAATTATCACATCCCTCAAAAGTCAGAGCAAATTATGTTGTTCACGTTGATTGTGTTCTTTATAGTTCTAGACTTGCTTGGTTGCCTGTAATAGAAACTACATGTCACACTTCTTCCGTCTTTGTCCACTGTTAACATGTAGACTAAACTGGCCAGTTTTAGCAGAGACAAATTTAGGTGCTGGATCGTGTTATGTGGAACTCCCCTTATGGATGCTTATGTGTGAATGCGTGCGAACGAGGGGTAGGAAAGGAGAAAGAAGTCAGCCAGATCTGAGGTGAGAACAACTTCATAAAGTCAATTTTAAAGGATTTTCGAATATATTAGTTACATTTACATAGCGCGGTCACATTAAAATTTCTTCATTTGTCTGGCCGACGGCTATCATACAACTTCAGCAGCAGTGTGTCGCATAACAAGGTGTTAAGGATGTCTAAAAAATAATGGATTCTAGATTATCGAGTTCTAAGAGATGAGCCGTTCCAAAATTATTTTTAATTTTTGTCATTGATATGTAAGAAGATGAACCGTTCTGGAATTGTCGGTTTCATTTTATGAATAGTCTAGTAGCTTTATATATGTACCTAAGTGATGAACCATTCTGGAAGTTTCGTTCTCGTTATATGTCTGCAGTGACTGCAGGGGATGAATTCCTTTGGGAATTTTCATTTTACTTTTTATCTACATTAGTTATATTTTATCTTCTTCTTCGATCACGCTCAGACTGAAATCCTATCTCTAGGACATCTGTCCTTCGTAAGGTGTTTGTTCTGCCAGTTTTCTCCCTTTCAAGTTGCGGGAGAAGGCCATATTGCTTGTCTGATTTCCGAGTTCTTGTTGAGGACGTTGTTGAAGTACATATCCCACCGACATGTGTATATATAACGGATGAAAAGGCCATATTGCTTTTCTGATTTCCGAGTTCTTGTTGAGGACGTTGTTGAAGTACATATCCCACCGTCATGTGTATATTTATATAACGGATGAAATATTCTGAAATATTGGGATTCTGATAACAATACCAATGAGGTAAGAACGTTTCTTAAATTTTATGAATAATGAATATTTCTAGAAGTTTCTTTTCTATGTCTTATCTGCATTAGCTTTTAATGTGGGCCACATGGTCTTTCTTACCTGGGAGTTTACGTAGGTGACGGTGTTGAAAAACATATTCCGCCGTCATATTCTGTATAAATGTTCTGAAATGTTGGTTTTGATATCAATATCTGTAAAGTATGAACAGTTTTCATATTGTCTTTCCGTTTCATCTGCAGTGTAGCTTTATAAAAAAATGAACCGTTGTAGCCTGTTCATTTATCTGCAGTAAGCTGTAAAGGATGACCTGTTCTCTTCTGTGACGGATAGACAGTCTTGTAAGTTTTCCTTTTATGAGGGTTTTTTTTTGTTTTGTTTTTTGGGGGAAAAAAGGGAGAGGGAGATAATAAGTAGGATATTCCGCAACTTAATAAAAAATGGGTGAAAATAAGTATGAGATAAGTAATCTGATATTATACTCAACGAGAATTTTAAATTAATGTAAATTATTGTACAAGCGTTAGGAGTATAATTTTAGTATTCAAAGCTCTCCCCCCCCCCCTCTTTTTCATAGATAGATAGATAGATAGATAGATAGATAGATAGATAGATAGATAGATAGATAGATAGATAGATAGATAGATAGATAGATAAACTTTATCTATCTGTCTATCTGTCTGTCTCTGCCTGCCTGCCTGCCTGCCTGCCTGCCTGCCTGCCTGCCTATCTGTCTGTCTGTCTGTCTGGCTAGCTAGCGATCTATCTGTCTCTTTCTTTCTTTCTTTCTTTCTTTCTTTCTTTCTTTCTTTCTTTCTTTCTTTCTCTTCTTCGAGTCATTTCTCGTCCTTGCGTCCTAGGAAAATAAATGTGATTTACCCCCTGTCCATTGAAAGAGGACATCAGGGACTCTATCTAAGACAACCTAACAGAAGGAAAAGAAGAGAAAACTGCCCGCTGTAATGGAATAAGCCAGCTGACCATTAAATATGTGATAAACACCAAGGTCTCCTTTCCGCCGCCCATCTGTCCTTCTTAAACAGAGAGACAGAGAGAGAGATTTTTTTTTTCCTCTCTCACTATACTTTCCTCTCATTTTCCTGTAATCAGGTTATTGCGCAAGCGCAGCGCAAAGCTGTGTGGACTTGAAAATTGTGAGTGAGGAATCTGTAGTTCATTGCACCCTACTCTAGAGGATGTTCAGTATAGCCGATGTATAGTCCATGTTCTTCCCCCCCCCCC